>CAUYRH010090459.1:0-34284 GCA_963574655.1 Perodicticus potto
TGGGTTCCTTGGCCAGGAAACGAATGAATACAGTCCCTTCCACTGGGGGCAAGGTGAATGAATGTATCAGTGAATGGATACAGTCCATTCATGGAATTGAGGCCTAGGAAATTCACAAGAAATTGACCTAGGCATAGGAAATGGGGGTTCCACATTTAATCCTAAGTGTAAAGTGAAGGAGATACCAAGGCACAGGTGTCTCCTCGGCAGTTGTCCAGTCTTTTCGGCTATTGGAGCCTCCGGTGGGGGTTGGAGGTCCCCCTCCTTGCCTGTCATCCAGCCCGCTGGTTCTTCAGCTGGCTGCCGCGTAGCTATAATTTTCAAAAGTCTTGGTGATCACATTTGTTTTTTAATTTCTGGGAAAAGTTATCTGATGTCTGTATACTTAAGTTCTAATTTTTTTCTTTTTTATCTAGATAGCCATTTCCTATTAATTTAATTATTGTTATTAAAAATGTTATTTTTAGAGGAGTTTTAGGTAAAAATTAGGAGGAATATAACAGAGTTTTTCTATATCCCACATGCACAGCATCCAAAATCAATTGCCTCCATTAGAGTGGTACAGTTACAATTGATGAGTTTATATTGACCTATCATAAGCACCAGAAGTCCATAGTTTTCATTAAGGTTTGCTAGTAGGGTTGTATGTTCTACGGGTTTGGACAAAGGTGTAATATCATGCATCCATCAGTATGGTATTGTACAGAGTGTTCTTACTGGCCTAAATATATATTCCTCAAAACATGAGGACATGCTTCATCTGTTCATCTCTCACTCCTAGTCAACCCCTGATATTTTTCCTGTCTTTGTAGGTTTTCGTCATCCAGATGTCATAAAGTTGGAGTCATACACTTTTTGGATTGCTTTCCTTTGCTTAGCAAAATGCATTTAAGGCTCCTCATGTCTTTTCATAGCTTGGTAGCTCATTTCTTTTTAGTATTCAGTGACATTCTACTGTCTATTTACCATGGTTTATTTGTTCATTCACTATTGAAGCATATCTTAGTTGCCTTCATGGTTTGGTAATTATGACTAAGGCTGCTGTAAAATATCTGTGAGTAGTTATGTGCATTTGAGTTTTTGACTCCTTTAGGTAAATAACAGGGAGCACAATTGCTGTGCTATATGGTAGGAGTATATGTAGTTTTGCTAGAAACCACCAAGTTGCTTCCAAAGTGACTGTATTACAAAGCATTCCACTGGTGATGAGAGTTACCAGCGCTTCACATCCTCACCAGCATTTGGTATTGTCAGTGTTCTGGATTTTGACCGTTCTAACAGGCATGTAGTAGTATCTCCTTTTTGCTTTAATTCGCATTTCCATAATGACATATGATGTGGAGCATCTTTCCTTATGCTTATTTGCCATCTTTGTATCTTCTTTGAGGAAGCGTTTATTAAGATCTTTGGCCTATTTCAAAATTAGGTTGTTTGCTTTCTTACTGTTAAATTTTAAATGTTTTTTGATAAGTCTTTTATCAGATATCGTTTGCAAATATTTTCTTCCAGTCTTTAGCTTGTCTTCACTTTCCCTTGACATGGTCCGTCACACAGCAGATGTTTTATTTTTAATAAAGTAAACTTATTAATTGTTAGTTGCATGCATCCTTTCTTTGATGTTGTGTCTAAAAGATAAACACCATACCCAAAGTCATCTAGAGTGTCTTCTGTGTTATGTGCTGGGAGTTTATGTTTTTATTTTTTATATTTAAGTCTGTGATCTCATTTCAGTTAATTTTGTGAAAAATGTAAGATCTGTGTCTAGATTGATTTGTTTTTTTTGCATGTGATTATTCACTTGTTCCAGCCCTGAAATATTTATTTGACTCTGAAAAGCCTATATTTGCCCTATTGTACTGCCTTTCCTTTTTGCCAAAGATCAGTTGACTGTTTTTATTCGGGCTTCCTTTTGGCCCTCTATTCTGTCCACTGATTTATTTGTCTGTTCTTCCACCAGGCCACTCCAACTTGCTTAATGTAGTTGCTTAAAGCTGGTTAGTGACAGTCCTCTCATCTTCAACATTGTTGACTATTCTGGGTTTCTTGCTTCTCCATACAACCTGTAGAATTAGTTTTTCTTTCTTTCTTTTTTTTTTTAGAATTAACTTTTCAGAAGTCATAAAATAACTTCCTGGGATTTTGATTTGGTTTGCATCGAATCTATAGATCAAGTCAGGAAGAAATGACATCTTGAGAATAATATTGAGTCTTCCTACCATGCACATGTAATATCTTTCATTTTATGTAGTTCTTTAATTTTGTTCATTAAGCTTTCCAGTTTCCACATATAGATCTTATACATTCTTTTTTTTTTTTTTAAGACAGAGTCTTACTTCTTTGCTCTCAGTAGAGGGCTGTGAAGTCACAGCTCACAGCAACCTCAAACTCTTTGGCTTAAGCAATTCTCTTGCCTCAGGCTCTCAAACAGCTGGGACTAGAGGTGCCTGTCCCAATGCCCGGCTATTTTTTGTTGCAGTTATCATTGTTGTTTAGCTGGCCCGGCAGGGTTCAAACATGTCAGCCTGGGTGTATGTGGCTGGAGCTTTAACCACTATGCTACGGGTGCCAAGCCTACATTTTCTTTTTTTAAGATTTAAACCTGAGTATTTTATTGTTTTAGGTGCTTATACAAATTGTATTATCGTTTTTAATGGCAAATTCTACTCATTGCTGACATGAGAAAGTGACTGACTTTGGAATATTTTACCTTGTATCCTGCAGCTTCCTTAATTGCACATTAGTTCTAAAAGTTGTCTTGTTTATTCTTTCACATTTTCTGCATAGACAGTTAAGCCATTGGTGAACAAAGGCAATTGTATTACTTCCTTGGTAATCTATTTTTTTTCTTGTCTTATTAAATTAGGTATTATTCATAGTATGATTTTGAAAAAGAGTAGCAAGAGGGGACATCCTCACTTTGTTCTTGGTTTTAGCAAGAAAGCTTTGATTTTTTCACCATTAACTATGATGCTAGTTCGAGGGATTTTTATAGATATTATTCTTCAAGTTGCAGAAGTTCCAACTATTCATAGTTAACTGACAATAATATGATGAATGGGTGTTGAATTTTGTCAAATCCTTTCTTTTTGAATCCATTAATCATGTGATTTTTTTTCTTTGTTAGCCTTTTGATGCGATGAATTACATTAGTTAATGTTTGCATGTTGAACCCACCTTACATACTTGTGATAAATCTCACTTGGTTATGGTGTATAATTATTTTTATACATTGTTGGGTTTGATTTGCTAATATTTTGTTGAGGATTTTTGCATCTATATAGATCTTAGTCTTCAGTTTTTATTGTAATATCTGCATCTGGTTTTGGTATTAACATAGTGCTGGCCTCATAGAATAAATAAAAATGTATTTCTTCTGCTTCTATTGATATTGAAGAGAGTTGATGTAATTTCTTCTTTCAATGGTTTTGTAAATTTTACAAATGAATACATCTTGGCTTGGTGCTTTTGGTTATGGAAGGTTATTAATTATTGATTCAATTTATTTACTAGTTATAGGGCTATTCAGATTATCTATTTAAATAGCATCTTTCAAGAAATTGATCCCATATCTAGATTATAAAATTTGTGGGCATAGAATTCTTCATAGATTTTTTAAAATTATGTTTTTAATATATATAGGATCTACAGTGATTTCCCTGCTTCAATTTTTGAAGTTAGTAATTAGTATCCTCTCTCTTTTGTCTTAGTCTAGGTAGATACATCCATTTTATTTATCTTGTCAAAGAACTGGTTTTTGTTTTTGTTAATTTTCTCTATTGATTTTCTGCTTTCAATATCATTGATTTCTGCTCTATTTCTTGTTATCTCTTGTTATGCATACAAAACAGATTTAATTTACTCTTTCTCAAGTTTCCAAAGTTGGAAACTTAGATTGCTGATTTTAGATCTTTATTTTCTAGTCACAGTGTGTTTTAACTATAGTTATCACTGTTGTTAGATTTTCTTATAATGTCTTCTGATCAAATTTTACCTCTGAGTTTATCATAAATTATATTTATTTCTAACCTACATTTTCAGGTTTCGTCATGGATTCCAAAATAAAACAAAAAAATTTTTTTACATCATTTAACCAATTTGGGGTTCAGAAAATACTGACTTTCTGCAGTTATAACATAGTCAGGACGTATACACTTTCACATCTTCCATTCATTTTTCTTATACACAAAGTAAATAAAGCCTTGTGGGAAGTTATCACTGCCTATCTTTTTTTTTCTTCATCCAGAACTAATTTTATGTTTTCTTCATTTGATTCTGATAAGGAACAGTATTGTATTAAAAAAAATTCGTGACAGTTTTCACTTTTAAATTTTTTAACTTTTCTTTTCAGTAGAGTTTGACCATGGATTCAAAATAGGCTACAGCAGCTGTAAATTCTATTTTTGTTTTTGCAATATTAAGATCATTTTTCTTTATAGGGAATTATATTCTATGTGGAGATATAATCATAGTACTTCCTTTTGTATCTTGCTCATGTTCCGAATTAAGAGCTCAGGTTGGGGTAGCTTGCATCTCTTAATGTCCTGATGCTATTCAGCTTTTCTGTGATGTTAGAAAATCTTTTTGGTAAACTGAGCTCAAACCTATTTCTTTTACCTAAGATAGATATGATATATTTTACTTGTTTCTCCTCATATGAACTGGAGAAATAAAGTTAATAATATCCCAATTTAAATTCGTTAACCTATTTCACTGGGTTCTTACCTGTATCAGTTGCATTCAATCAGTTGCTATTATTGTTGAATTAAAAAAAAAAGAAAGATGTATTTGAAATTCTACCTTTCTATATTTTTAAATCAAGCTGATCAATTTATTTATGTTTAGGCTCTCAGCCTATGTTTTTTTTTTTTTTTTTTTGAAATAGGTCTCAAAGTATCTCTTTCGTGATCATTACTTTATAATAAGTAGGAAATAAGGTTAATATATCTAAACTCTATCTATCCATTTATCTATCCATCAGGAAAGGTTGACAGTTATTTTTGTGGATATGTTTTCCTCTTATGGTAAAAGAGTAATGTCTTTTGTGTCCTTTTTCATAGATCTTTTCTTTAGCAGATAAGACAATGTAAATATGGTGTTTATTTTTCTTCAATTTTGAAAGAGTGTCTAAATGCAGACATTGAGAGACATTATGTAAATGGTTGTAACTTGACTTTGTAATTATTATTCTATAGCTATATTTCAGTTTTGAATGAAATGGCCTGCACTCACCTACTGCCTTTCGGACAATTGGGCTGTATTCTGTAGTTGTTTATTGATAATTGTGTAGAATTCTATAGAAATTCTATGGCTCGTAGAGTGTTATTTCTTTAAAATGTATTTATTTTCCCACCCATACTACTTCTTGTTTCCTCGTCTGGCTCCCCTTGAGTTCTTGATTGTGTAGTACCTGTTTCCTCCTCATTTAAATCTCTTTTATGAATTGTGGATATTTATAAGCAATGAATCATACACTCACTCATGAAATCTTAATGAAAATGTATGTCATCCCTCCTTTACAGTATTATTGGAAAAATCAAAATGAGATAATACACTACAACACTAAAATAAAATAAGTACCTCTGAGTTCATATTGTATTAATAAATATTGAACATACAAATAAATGGGGAAAAGAGACATCTCCTGTTTACTTAAAAATGTTAAATAACATTTTTATATATAAGTACGCCCTGCTCTGGAAGGTGAATTTTAATTCTCTCCCTTTGAATGGCTAGACACAGTGATTCGTATCCAAAAGATAAAGTATGGAAAGAGAAAAATAGTAACATTACCAAAGAGAAACAGGGCAGTAGGAAGCCATAACCAAATGATCAATATTAGTATCGCCAGTGATAACTCATGTTGATATCATGTACCTCTGATGTGATATGAGGAAAAGGGCGCTGCCACCTGTGGTATTCTTCCCCCAAATCTATAGCCAGTTTAATTGTGGGGAAACAACAAATAAATGCAAACTGAGAGACTAAAAATGCCTTACCAGCTGTCTTAGAAACTGTGAAGGTAATGAAAAATAAGGTAAGACATACCTTGTAAAATATGAAATGAGTCTTTAGTTTAGTTTGTAGTTTTGTACTAATGTTAATGACTTGGTTTTGATGGGTAAGATGTTAACATTAGGGGAAGCTTGGTGAAGGGTCTACAGGAATTCTACACTATCTCTGCAACTTTCCTGTAAATCTAAAATTATTCCCCAATGTAAGTTTATTAAACATTAACATAATATAAAATATATTTTCATATTAATATAATATTATAAATGTAAAATTGATTAATATAAATATATAAATATAAAATTAATTAATATAAAATAATGATAACATCTCAAGGAAATAAGACTACCTCTCACTTATTTTTCTGTTTTTACAAAAGATGCACATCAAAATAATCTTGATAAACAAATGAATAAATTTTCACATAGACCATAATCTGAGAATATTGAAGAATACGTAGATCTGAGGTATCTGTTCTATTTATTCATATTATAAAAGTAGTATATGCTCCTTATAAGTAGTATAGGGAAGAAAATGAAAAATCACTCATATTTTGTTGTACTGTCCAGAGATGAGTACTGTTAACTGTTTACACTAAAAAAATTATGCATTTTGTATGCATGGTATTTTAAGTAGTGCTTGAATTACACTATAGCTTTTAATTTATATCTTCTTTTTTTTTTCTTTTAGATGTATATTATTACAACATTCTTGGAGAAAGTGATTTTTAAGATTATATAACCAGACTTAATGTGCCAAAGAGGATTTCCCATTATTCCTTTCAGATCTATTACTTTGACAGACCGTCAGCTCCAGTTTCAGTTGGTGGGATTTTGCCCTTCCAGTTGATCCCAATGGGATTCTTCCATCGCATCTCTATTTCTCTTCTAATCTCATTCATCCACCAAATACATCCTGTTGACTCTACCTTCAGAAAATATCCAAACTCCACTTCTCACCGATTCTGCTATCACTCTGCTCCATCCTCATCACCTTTCCCTTGGATGTTTGTTCCATTTTTACCCATGTGACACAATTTGTTCTCAACATAGCAGTCTGAGTGATGATGTTAAAGAAATTCATGCGTGTCCTCCACTCAAAATCTCCCCGTGTCCCCCTTTATCATGCTCAGAGTTAAACTGAAGGCCTTACTATGCTATTTTTTCTTTCAGAATTTTCCCCCACTCTATTAACCTTACTGTTGGAGTTTCACAGATTCTGAGCTGGTTTTCATTCCTGTTTTACTTCCTGGAACTTTCTGTTCTGTGGAAAGTCATGTGAAAATCGTCTTTCAACATACTCTTTCTGAGGCGTCATTGTGTATGGAATTAGTAGCCTTGATTCTGAGAAATTTTGTAGATAGAATATGAATTGGTTTTGAGGAAGAGGACAGTATATAACTGAGGCATACAACTATAACTTGTCAGTAAGTTCTTGAGGAACAAAGAAGATTTTGAAGATGTGGTACATAATAAAAGGAAAGTTTACCCTAGCAGAATATTCCAGAAAATAATGGTAGAGTACTTAATGTAATACTCTTAGAAAAAACACACCAAAAGTTTATTTCATGAATACAGTAGTGATGTTAAATTTTCTACTTTTTCTCTGGAATAAAGAGAATGGGAATAAGGTAATTAAGATTTTTTTTTTTTTTTTTTTTGAGATGGAGTCTCACCTTGTGGCCCTTTGTGGAGTGCTATGGCATTGTAGCTCACAGCAACCTTACACTCTTGGACTTGAATCCTCTTCCCTCAGCCTCCCAAGTAGCTGGGACTATAGGCACACATGGCAATGCACGGCTAGTTTTTCTGTTTTTAGTAGAGATGGGGTCTCGTTTTTTCTTAAGTTAGTTTTTTTTAACTCTTGAGCTCAGGTGACTTACCCACCTCAGCCTCCCTGAGTACTAGGAATACATGTGTAAGCCACCACGGCTGGCTCAAATATGATGTTTTCCTAAATAAATAAGACCAAGTTCTGAAGTGAACCCTTTTGTTTTTAAAATGTCTGAAAAATTAACTGAAATGCTTTTTAATGGTACTTTGTAAACTCTTTCCTTTATCAGTCTATATTTTTCTGCTTTTACTACCTCAGAAGTTCTGTAGGATGATTTATGTAATTTAACAAGTGTCCTCATCGTGCCATTGTTGATCGAGAGAGCAATAAGCCAGCCTTTGATATAAAAGTCATGATCTGATTCATCCTGCTGCTGTCTGAATGATGGGCATAGTTTTTATTTGAGTTATGTCAAATTTCTACTCCTAGGAAGCCTTTTGATTTTATATTTGGGGAAAAAAAGTGATACTATGAAATGTCACTTGATAAGAAATAACTAATATATTTATTTCATTTCTCATACAGAGTCAAATGTGCTTCGGGCAAAACAGTCTATCAGTAGATGTACAGAAAGCAAACACAGCTCTTGGCGGGATCCTTATGTTAAAGCAGTGTGTTTTCCTTTACAGTTCTTCTTAAGGGTGGGTGGGGGAGGTGGGAATCATTTTTAAGGAGTAATTGCCTTTTAAGCGTACATTTGAAATCAAATGTCTTTCAAAGGGAGTGTGAGATTTCACCTATGTGTTAGAAAATGGCAATTTACTTCCCCAAGCTAGATTAGAACATCTCTCCTTTCTTCCTTTGCATGCATAAGGATGCTGCTGGAAATGTGCTTTCTTGGATACAGGCAGAGACACTCCCCCATAATTTACCCTGCAGAGTTGCTAGTGTATACCTGACTTCCATCTCCGTGTGTATACAATCCTGTCCTGCTTCAAGTCCAGGGAGCATAGCCACTCAGGAACTGAGGGCAGTAACCACCCCATCCTGCTTGGAAGAGAGCGACTCAGGGGCTGGCAGGACAGGGCACATCCTCCCATCTGAACACTCAGAAGGAAACAGGGTCTTGTGACCTCCATGATACTTCAAAACCTGAGTGCTCAAAAAGATAAAATAGAAAAAAAAAAAAAAAATCAGCAAAGAAATTTTACCAAACTGGAAAATGTATAATTGATATAATTTTTCAGTAGTTTAAGAAAAATATTGTAGAGTTATTTAAAATGATTTATAGACTCATATGTGAAAATTCTATGATATGATTTGATTTGATTTATGAAAACGTGGTTAGCAGATAATCTGTATGTAAATGCTCAAGTCTGTCTGGAAAAAGTATACACTCCAACACTGTTCTTTCTGTTGAGTTAGACTAAACACTGTGAAATAAGATTATATAACCTTGTTTTGTTTTATTTAAAAAATGTTCTTAGATAGTTCATACTTCCCTGTAATAGTCCAGGCTTTTTCTAACTTCAAGAATTTATTTTTCCCTTTGGCTCTTTACTGAACCCCCTCCTTCCCACTTTTTCTGTTTTAGCAGATCAGTAAAATTGAGTTTGGCTCGTAACATACTGTTAGCCAGCAATTCTAGTTTTAATAACTGAATGATTGAAAGTATTTCCACCCTCCTTTTTGATTTGCAGGTATTTGTCAGGGGATTATAACAGAGAGAATATAGGAATGATAATGACAGAAGGTGTTCCTGTGCTCAAAATGTCACTCTTCGAAACCAGAAGCCTCTTAAAGGATATAAGCAAATGTAATAGAAAAGTGTGTCAGATGTCAAGAAAAAAGGACTAAGTCTAACTTTCTTACAAATAAGTGGACCATTCAAAAACTTTTCCTGTAACTGGAACATGATTATAAATGAATCGGTTTCTAACAGTTTTTGTTTTCCTTGTTTTTAATTTAATAGACGTTCTTTTTGACATAATTATTCTGGATAAAATCATCACCCGTAAACCTTTCTTCTTCTTTTTTTCTTCTATATTTCTTTATAACCTTTGGAATTCACTAAATACAGGAGGCGCTATAATTGGCAAATGCTTTGTGTTTATGTGTATGTCTAAGTATGGAAGGTTTGCGTGTGTTTAATTACTACTATTATCCAAAGAGTACTTAGGCAAGTGCTGTATTCTTTGTATATGATTATGTGATGCTCTAAAAATATTTACTTTTTTAAACTATGAAAGTCGTATTCAGAAAATTTACGTATAAATTATATCTCTTGTGCCAAAAAATTATACAACACACAGAAAAAAAAATGAAACACAGTTTTTCCTTTCAATAGGAGATGGATTTTTAAGCTTGCCAAACTGTAAGCAAAAAACTCACATATTATACCAAAAGGGATGCTAGACAGAAGGCAAATTACAATTTTTTAAACCTGGTTTTATCTTTATAACTTCACCTAATTGCTTATGTAGATATTATCATTTTTAAGGAACAAAGCAGTCATGGGTGCCAAATGTCTAAAATCTCTTTAGGGTACTTGTCCCGATTTGAAATACACATTATTAGACATTTACAATGCTTAGAAAAACATAAAAGCATTACACAGTTTTGATTGAATATCTAAAATGTACCCTTGATTATTTGGGACCCAAAGGGAGAAAATTGTACAATAAAACTACATTTTATCATCCTGGGATTTGTATGTGGTAGAAGGGACCCTATTATTTATTATATGTGATACTTTAATAATTTATATAACTCATTAATGCTTCCTGTAGGGCTGTTCGAAAAATATATTCTATATAGGATTTTATAGCTTTATGCAAATGAAAAATGAATTATTTCTTTCAGACCATTAGAATTATTACTTTTCTTTCCATTTTGCAATTGCTTGATGTCACAAACAGCAGGGCTTCTTTCCTTTGTGTGTTTAAAGTGAAATTCTGATAAAATTTTCAAAACTCAGGCACTCTTTGACAGTGGCCCAACTGTTCCTTTGCGCCTGAACCAAAAAAACTGTCTAATTTTGAGAAGTGTGAATGGGGGCAACATATGTAAACTAATAGAAGAAGAAAGAGATGCTTAAAGTACTTCTTCTTTTCTGTTTTTTGGACCATATCTTTGAGACCTTTAACGTAGCACTCCCATTGGGACCAGTTTGCAAGTATGAACAACTCATAATGAGTGCTTTAGATATTCTTAATTCAGTTCACTTGGGTGGGGTCCACAATAAACCATCCGAATATTATAACCAATGTTGTGATGGTGAGATATCAATCTATAGTGTGTGTCTTTTTAAGGCATAATAATTAAATATGGATAAATAAGGGTAAAGGGAGTGACCTGCATTGCACTACTATATATAACCTGCTTTGAAAACTAAGCAGGCCTCTGCCCTTATCACTGCGGGGAAGAATTCAGTTATGATGATAGTTCACACCTCATAAGTTTCTTTTACGACATCCATCCATCATCTGCAGGAAGGCTCCGTGCAGACTAAGGAGATTTCCCAGATATGACATTCTGGGCAAGACTCCATCTCCTGAAGACAGGAAAGCAACCAAGAGTCAGAGGCACTATTTCACATCAACAACTGCTGAGACCAGTCCTAACTAACCCTCAACACCTAAGCTGCTGAGGATTCTTAAAACATTTCAATCATTTTCATCAGCGAAAGGAAGAGCAACAAAGCTAACAGTAGCACTTGTCAAGGGATCCTCCGTCATCATTAAGACCTTGGCTTAAGTTTTCTTGGATCAGTTATTGTATCACCTTGTCAATCACGCATTTGTGGAGGCAGCAATAGTGTGACTTCCAAATGACAGATGCAGGATGAGCTCTGAACGTAGCATTGAGAGCTCCATTTTATGGGCAACAGTATTAAACTATTGAATACCATCAGTAGGCAGTGGGAAAATTCCATAGTTGATTAAGTGCGAGGATTAATTAGCGCATTGTGATTTTTGGATTATCAGTCTACCAACTTCAATAACCATATGATTTTGATCTGTTTCCCTTAGTCCAAGGTAGTAAAATAATGCTGGCAAGACAATCAACTTTATTCAAATTACTTGGAGACATTATACACAAAAATGAATTTGTTATATGTCTGTATTAGTCTGCTTTTGCTGCCATATCAAAATACCACAGATCACCTGGCTTAGACAACAGACACTTGTTTCTCATAGTTGTAGAGACTGGAAGGTAAGTTCTGAATCAAGGTCCTGGCTATTCACTGCCTGGTGAGGGCTTTCTTCCTTCTTAGCAGATGCTGACCTTCTCTCTGTGTCCTCATGTGAGGGAGAGACTGAGAGCTTCTGTCCCTTCCTCTCGTAAGGGCACTAGCCCTGTCTGGTAAACTGAGATCTTTAGACCCTCATTTAAATTTCACCATCTCCTTGCAGGCCCTATATCCAGAGATAGTCGCATGGAGGGTGAGTTCTTCCACACATAAACTTTGGGGAGACACAAAGAGTCTTTCCATAACTGTATATAAATAATAAAATTAATGTATTCTTTTAGACTTCTTAACACATTCCTTACTTCAGCATCTGGAAATCCTTGGATGATGACTGATCTCTTTTTTCGTTTAGTCTCTAATTAAACCCCTGTGTACAGGATTAACTCTGCCTCATGCTATGGAAATATTCCTATTAAGAAAAGAGAAATATCTAAGGGTCCCACGGCTAGTGAGTCCTTAGTCTGTGTGTTGGAATTTTTGCTCTGAATTTCTATTCTAGGTTTAGGAATGAGTTTCTGTCCTATTATCTGATTTAATCTCTTATCTCAGCCCTAGAAATTTGGTCCTTTTCTTACCTGCTCAGTGCCACAATACATGTGTCGGTTTATTGGTTTCCCTGGACACGAGTTTTCCTCCTGTTTCTTTATTCAAGTAACGAGTACTTACTGTACTTCTGCTGGCTGGTCACTTTGCTAGAGGTAAGAATTGCGAGTGTGAATGAGAAATTTAGGTTTCTATCTCTAATATCTCTCTGCTGAGGTGACACTTTTATTTCACTTGCCTGAATTGATAGCCAACACATTTTTTTAAATTACTAATTTGGAATAATAGACCTAAATAAACTGCAATTTCAGTATAGTATTGTGAAGGAGAGGGTTATAGGGTGATAGACCAAATTGTAAGATAACCAAACATGAATGGTTGAACAAAACTGCCTGGAGAAAGTCATGTTTATTTTGTTTTATAGGGGATAAGAAACTTCCTCTGTATCCAAAAAAGGTTTGATAATTGAATATATGAAATAAACTAATAATAGGCAAATTAACAGTAGAAAAACCTTTTAGTCATGTACATATGTATAGGAGTCCTACAAAATATAAGTCTTAAAAAAGGATTGATGCTTCTCTAGCATCCTGAGCTACAGAAAGAAATAGAGGCCTGAGGATTTTAAGGGGTGGTGGTGACTCAAGATATAGGACGATGAGGGGAAGAAATGTATGGTAAATAAAGGCTGTTTTGTGATTATATTTAGAGAAAGTCTCACATGTAATAACAGTTGTCCAGGAGCAGGCTTTAGAATAGGTAAGAGCCTGTGATGAAGTCTGTCTGGGACCCAGGGTCTCCCTTCAGTCTCTTCTCTGGTCTTTTCCAGTTGAGACTTGTGTGGGGGAATTCATGCCAGTTGACTCCAGTGTAGCAAAGCCCTGTATTTTGGGGAATTGTTCTCTGAGTCCCAGTATTGTACTAAAGACACAAAGAAGTCAGATTAAAAAATTGGGAAGGCAATGATTCTGGCAAAGGGAACCAGATGTTTGGGGTATATTGAAGAATTAAATTTCTGGCATGGATTATGAAGGAAGAATTAGTTCTACCTACTTTGATTTTATTAATATTTATTAATATTTTCTAGGTATTGGAAGGGTGTGTGTGTGTGTGTTTTACAACTTGATGAAATAACTTTCAGGCTACAGAGGTGTAAATTAACAATAGGACAGATGTATGAGGAAGAAGAGGCAGGACTTAACCATACCACATGGCTATACACACGTGCTTGTTCATGAATTAGGTATGGTCTGCAGAAAATAGCCAACCTACAGGGTGTCTCACAAGTTGATCCTAAAGTCCCCATACAAAGGGAAAATGGGAAATTGTAGCTAAATGTTTGTTTATTTATAAAATATTTGTATATAAAATTTTACAAAATATTTACAAAGTATTTTTGGGTTGAACTCAGTGACTCACACCTGTAATTCTAGCACTCCGGGAAGCTGAGGAGGGCAGATTTCTTGAGCTTAGGAGTTTGAGACCAACCTGAGCAAGAGTGAGACCCCATCTTTACTAAATAGAAATAGACAAAAAAAAAAAAAAAAAACCTCTCTGGGCATGGTGGTGTCTGACTTCAGTCCCAGCTACTTGAGAGGCTGAGGCAAGAAGATCATTTGAACCCAAGAGTTTGAGGTTGCTGTGAGCTAGGGTGATGATAAGGCACTCTATCCAGGGTGGTGAAGTGAGACTCTGTCTCAAAAAAAAAAAATACAAATACAAAATATTCTCTATATTTTGGCCACCTCTTTGTGAAATCTGATTCACATTTTAGTGTGCAAGTTTAATAGCAGTGATAATTCCTGAGATACAATTTTGTGTCTTTTCTACATCACCAGATGCCTGTCATATTTATATGGTTAGTTTAGAGATACGCTTTTCATGAAGAATTATTTTCAATTTAAAAGTATTACAGGAGATATTTACTATTGCATTCAGGCCTGTGGCTAAATCTCAACAGGTATAGCCAAACTAGATTACTGACTTTGAGTGACAGAGGAAATATCGAACCAAAGGAATTTAACATTGCCTGAGAAGAAGTCAGCCTGAGGATGTTAATTGGAAAAAAGCTTTGAACACCAATTAATGGAAGTCTTTTGGGTTTTTGATGGGTCATCATAGGCTCTTGAGACAAATAGATGTTGAACTGGAATATTCCAATTATAAGTTTATAAGTTTATACACTTGGAATAAATCAATATATGTGCTTTGTTTTCACTGATAGTTTGTTATATTTCTGAATAAGGTCTGACTACAAATGCTATCAAATGTTATATATTCTATGACATAGAATAATTCAGTAATGTAAAGAATTCAGTCATCTGTGATAATTAAAAAAAGGACATGAAATTCAAATACTTTAAAAGTCTTTTGACAGAAATAAAATGTATTAACTTTCAAACATTTCTTAAGTAGACATGTGGATATCAAAACGAATAATACAAAAGTGACATGCCAAGGAAAGACTGAACAATTTTTGCTTTATGTGATATATTGTTCTTTTGTAGTTATGGCAAATACTGTATGATTTACCTCAATTGAATAGCTTAGTCTCTCTTCATTTTTCTGATTTATGTTATATAGTTGACCCTTGAACAACATCAGTTTAAACACAGTGTTTTTCAACCAAATGTGGATCACAAATACAGTATTCTCAGGGTGCGAAACATGTGTGTGTGTGAGTTTTTAGGCTCAACCTTGTGACTTGAAGAAACGTGGATTTTGGTGTATGTAGGAGTTCCTGGAAGCAATTCCCCATGCTACTGAGGGACAACTGTATACCTTATAATTCTGATAGTTGTAGAGAAGAGGCCAATATCAGTGATGATATGGTCTTCCAGGTGAAAAAGCCAACTGGACAAAGTTATATGAAATTTGGGTTACCATTATTCAACTTATATATAAACCAGTTACTTCATTTTTATTCCCCTGGGCTCTCCAAATACTCTACATTCTTCTTCCATTGCAGTGGTTCTCAACCCTCCTAATGCCGCGACTGTTTAATATAGTTCCTCATGTTGTGGTGACCTCCAACCATAAAATCACTTCGTTGCTTCATGTGGGGGTCACTGCATTAAAGCTTTACAAGGTCTCTTTGACTCACGATAATCTCTCTCTTCTGAATTCTGCTCATTCTAATTTTGTAACCTATGCTTTGGTAGCTTTTACTTTCATTTGAATGTTTTTTATATATGTCTTATTTTCCTAACCAGGAATTAAAGTTTTTGCTCTATTAATATACAAGCTTGTGTGACACTCAGTGTGTGTATGCTGAATTGGAATTAGGCTTTCAAACCTGTCATTTCAAGGCGTGGTGGAAAGGCTGGGAGACTGGTGAGAGTGAATGGCCTCCCTCGTTTAGTCACTTCTTTATAGGCTAAGGACATCTCCTCCTCCAACCACCCCAAGGAGGGTGGTGCTTTTACCTTAGTTCTTAAAAAGTGAGCCCCAAACTTATTTCTTATCAAAACATAGAACCAAGTAAGAGAGAGATACATGTAACTTTTTGCTTCACATATCTATCCCATCACCTTTTTTTGAAATTGTGCAATCAAACTTGTAGACTTCTGTTACATAGACTTCTAATCCTTTGTGGTCTATGTTTTGCATCTTGGAGGTGATATTATCTCAATTGTGATAAATTAAGTAGGATGTAAATAGTAACATTCTATCAAGAAAAACTAAGTTGCTACTGGATGTGAGAAAAGTAAAATTCTTCAAAGAAAAAAGTAGCAGGCAGTATTTACACGTGGACTTTACACCGTCTCAGTAGCCATCAAGGTCAGGCATTCTGATGAGGGCGTTCATAAAGAATAGAGCCATTCCCATTCCTTTAAAATACATACTGTCACACACAGAGTCACATATATGCACACACACCTGGCTCTTGATTATTTCTTCTTTCATTCACAAATATCCACTTTGTTCCAGGCACTGTGGGGAGTGGGACATACAAGGATGAATGTGCCCTTATGGCCCTCTCAGTCAACACTTCACTATGTAGGATGGGTAAGAACAGAGAACAGTTGTTAACTAGGCACAGATTGTTTCTTTCAGAATTCTATACCTTGGTTAAAAGGCTAATGGCTCCCAAATGTGCTTGCATCTTTTTCTAATCAGCTGGGGTCACTATTATCGATGCACATGTACCTGCCATAGTGAACAAGTATACACTCCTAATGAATGTGCGCCAAAGGAAACATATTTTCTTATCCCTGAAAGCATTTTATCACAAGCTGACTAGCAGGAATTCTCAAACTATGCAATGCCAGTTTGCTCAAAAATGGTTAAATACAGATCTTAACACAGCAGCAAAGGCCTTTTTTTCTTAGCTCATATCAAAATTTTTCAGCTAAACAGAAAAAAAATAATGTACACAAATAGTAACACTAATTGCACTCTTCAGCCAAGTGATCTGAAGGATATTACGTTTTGATGTAATGAACCAAGCGGCCTTTACCCTAATGGGTGGAACTTTCTGCCTAGAATTAGAAGATCGGTATCCTTGTTCTACTGTTCGCTTTTGAGTCTATCACATAACTTTCCAAGAATTATTTCCTCTTCGTTAAGATGATGAATATAAACACTGGCTTTGTCTCATAGGGATCATATTTGTGAGAATAATTGAGAAGCTTATAAGACGTTTTCAATTGTTGAACCAAATATTTCTTCACACCTTCAATTTTAATGTTAAAATTGGTGTGTTTCAAAATCAGAACTATCAGTCCGAAGTGATAACTCTTTACACTGGCTGTAGTTAATTATTACCTAAGGACCTTGTTAAAAATACCATTGCTTGTGTATTTGGAATGGGAGGGAGCCTGAGAGTCGTATTTCTTTAAAGATCCCCTAGGAATATACTGTGGGGTGAGGGTGAGAATTGTTGGTTTAAATGTCAAGTCCTTCAAACATGACGACTTTCATAAGTGTCAAGCACCAACATTCCTGCTTCTACAGCAGGGAATGCTATCTGCAGCCAAGAAAAAAATAGCACATATTCTTTACCAGAAAGACATCATAATGATTGGCACTGTTAGATGAAGGTGGAAGTACTTGCCTCAAAGTTGAGTATGACAGTGTGGTCATAATTTCTGGAAACATTTTACTACTATCTCTAAAAGATGAGACATGCTTTAGAAACTTACCCTGGAGTATACAAATTGGTTTAATAAATAGCCATACCTGGCAATGGGAAACTAAGGGTGAAGAGAGGAAGAATAGGCAGGCAGAAGCTAACTGCTGCATGATTCTAAAAATGTGAATGCCTGCATGCTGCCAAGCTCCGTTTAAGGACTAAGAATAATTTGCCCAAGCCTAGGTGTGTGTGCACACTTTCAGAGTGCACGCGTGTTTCAGAATAGATAGAATTCTGGGTGGTTGGTTATAGCTCTTTAATACCCTTCATGCCAGTGTCCATATTTGGAGAGAAAAGTCTGCAAAGCACAGCCTGTCTGCTAATTTTGAAGAGATATCTCTACTATATCCATAAAGGACATTAAAGTTGTAGAACTTAGTGATAGCTCTGCTGAATTATTTGACCTAAACCTTTAAAATCATATGGCATGGCCCTTCCAATTTAAAACCTTTCTATGATTTCTCAATTCCTATCAAGCAGGTTAAAGAGATATTTTCTTTTCTTTTAATTAATGATTATGAGTACATGATAGTTGCAAATATTTATAGGGTATATATGATGTTTTGATACAGGCATACAATGTGTATTAATTAAATCAGGGTAATTTGGGTGTGTATCAGCTCAAGAATTTGTCATTTTTTGTGTGGGAACATTCTAATTTTACTCTTAGTTATTTTAAAGTATACTACAACTTACTGTTGGCTATAGTCACTTTATTATTCTATCAAATATTTTTCATTCTATGTAACTATATTTTTGCAGCTATTAATCATCTCTCTCTGCTGCCCTTCCCAGCCTCTGGAAAACATCATTCTATTATTTTAATATTTAGCTCCTACATGTTGAATGAGAACTTGTGACATTTGTCTTTCTGTGCTTGGTTTATTCCACTTATAATGTTCTCCAGTTCCATCCATGTTGTTGCAAATGACAGATTTCATTCTTTTTATGGTTCAATAATATTCCATAGTGCATTTATATCCCAATTTCTTTATCTATTCATGTGTTGATTT
Source organism: Perodicticus potto (assembly GCA_963574655.1). Lineage (NCBI taxonomy): Eukaryota > Metazoa > Chordata > Mammalia > Primates > Lorisidae > Perodicticus > Perodicticus potto. Next base: position 18,725 of record CAUYRH010090459.1, read on the forward strand.
CAGATACATTCTTGAAATACAGATTTCCTTTCTTTAAAATATATGCCCAGTGAGATTGTGGGCATTATAGTGAGATTGTTGAGTCCTATGTTAGTTCAATTTTTAGTTTTATGAAGAACTACCATTCTGTTCTCTGTAGTGGTTGTACTAATTTACATTCTCACCAGTGGTATATGAGGAATCTCCTTTCTCCCAGAATTCATTGTTGTCTGTCTTTTTGATAAAAGCCATTTTAACTGAGGTGAGATATCTTATTTTAGTTTCAATTTACATTTTTCTAAATGATGGACTAATGATGTTGAATTTTTTTTTTTCATATACTGTTGGGCATTTCTATGTCTTCTTTTGAAATATGCATGTTCAGGGCAGCACTTATGGCTCAGGGAGTAGGGCGCCAGTCCCATATACCAAGGGTGATGGGTTTGAACCTGGCCCCAGCCAAAACTGCAACCAAAAAAAAAAAAAAGTGAAATATTTATGTTCAGATTTTTGCCTATATTTGATTGGATTATTTGATTATTTCCCAATTGAGTTGTTGGGGCTCCTTATGTATTCTCCTTTATCAGATGGCAAGTTTGCTGATACTTTCTCTCTTTCTGGGGATCAATTTTTTGATTGCTTTTTGCTTTGTTTTGTTTGTTTTTTCTGTGCAGAAACTTTTTAACTTGACATGATTCCTTTTGTCCAATTTTGCTTTGTTATCTGTGCTTTGGGGCCTTTACTCACGAAATCAATTTCAAGACCAATGTAATGTCTTGAAGTGTTTTTCCAGTGTTTTCCCTTCATAGTTTCATAGTTTTTAATATTAGAATTAAGCATTTCCCATTTTTATTTTATTTTGGTATATGGACAGAAATAGAGGTCTAGTTTTATTCTTCTGCATATAAAAATTCAATTTTCTCAGTACCATTTTTCGAAGCGTCTATTCTTTCCCCAATAGATGGCTGTGGCAACTTTGTCAAAGATAAGTCCACTCCAGGTGTATGAATTTATTTCTGGGTTCTTTATTCTGTTCTATTGGTCTATGATTCTGTTTGAATGCCAGCACCATGCTGGTTTGGTTACTACAGCTCAGTAATATGATTTGAACTCAGGTAATGTGATTCCTCTAGTTTTGCTCTTTTTTTTTATTCAGGATTACTTTAGCTGTTCTGGGTTTTTTGTAGTTCCATGTACACCTTAAGATTATTTCTTCTATTCCTGTGAAGGATGCCATTGGTATTTTGATGGGTATTGCATTGAATCTAGAGATTGCTTTGTATAGTATGGACATTTCTGCAACTCATAGGTGTGGAGTATCTTTCTATTTTTGTGTCCTTTGCAATTTCTTTGATTAACATTTTATAGTTTTCATTATAAAGATCTTTCACTACTTTGGGATTCAAAAGAGTTCGATATTTTCAGTATTCATTTTATTTGTAGATATTGTAAATGAGATTATTAGTTTCTTTTTCAGATTGTTCACTGTTTGCTTACAGAATGCTACCAATTTTTCTATGTTAATTTTGTATCCCACAACTTTACTGAATTTGCTTATCAGTTCTAGTAGTGTGAAGTCTAGTTTTGTGGAGTCTTTAGATTTCTCTGAATACAAAGTCATATCATCTGGAAACAAAGATAATTTAACTTCTCCATTTCCAATTTGGATGCCCTTTATTCCTTTCTCTTGTCTGATTGCTTCAGCTGAAAAATACGCATTCTTGTCTTCTTCCAGATCATAGAGGAAAGGCTTTTAAGTTTTTTCCCAAGTTGCTATGATACTTGCTGCGGGTATGTCATACATTGCTTTTACTGTGTTGAGGTAAGTTCTTTCTATACCCATTTTTATGAGAGTTTTTACCATGAAGGAATGCTGAATTTTATTAAATGCTTTTCCAGCATCAATTGAAATAATCTTATAGTTTTTGTCCTTTGTTTTGCTGATGTGATGTACCACATTAATTGACTTGCATATGTTGAACCATCCTTGCATCCCTGAATGGTGATGAATAAGATGAATAATTTTTGGAATGTGTTGTTGAATTTGGTTTATTAATATTGGTTTGTTTTGTTTGTTTATTTGTTTGTTTCTTTAGAGACAGAGTCTTACTTTGTTGCCCTTGGTACAGTGCCGTGGTGTCACAGCTCACAGCAACCTCCAACTCTTGGGTTCAGGCAATTCTCTTGACTCAGCCTCCCGAGAAGCTGGGACTACAATTGCCTGTCACAATGCCCAGCTGTTTTCTTGTTGTTGCAGTTTGGCCAGGCCAGGTTTGAACTCGCCATCCTCAGTATATGGGGCTGGCGCCCTACTCACTGAGCCACAGGCACCACCCACACACTTCAGTTTTTAAAATATTATTTTGTCTTGATTTTTCTACTGACGATATATTTTCAATTTTTCTTTAAGTTCACTAATTTTCTCTTCTGGTTCATCCAGTCTGCTGTTAGGAATCTCTGATGCATTTTTCAGTATGTTAGGTAACGTTTTCACCTCCAGACTTTCTGCTACATGTTTTTACATATCTGAAGCCAGCTCAGTCTTACCCAGAGGCCATTGTACTGCTCCTTGGCTACGTCTAATGTCTAGTGAAAGTCCAACTGCTCTTTAATCAGACACTGAAGAATCATGTCAGGATTTGGTCCTTCCCTAAAAGACCCACCTTGGGTCTAGAAATGTCATCCAGTAATTAAGGCTGAGAACCAGGGGCTTCAGGTGTCTGCTTGGTACTTTTTTTTACTATAGTTGAGCTAATACCCATGTTGCAAAGCAAAGTCCTCTAAACATCTTCCATTTCCTTTCCTCAGTATTTTTTAGGATTTAAATCTGTTTAATTTCTCTTACAGCCTTCAGAATTCCTTTCCTTTATTTTCTTGAAGCTCAATAAGCTTCTTCAGGACAGTTACTTTGGATTATTTCTCTGAAAGTTCTCATGTATCTGTCACTCCAGCATTGGTAATTGGTTTCTTATTTCATTTGCTTAGTGAAGTCATTTTTTCCTGGATGTTTTTGATGCTTGTGGGTGTTCACTGGTGCCTGGGCATAGAAGAGTTAGATGTCCAATCTAATTAATCTTCACAATCTGAGAATGTTTGAACCTGTCATTCTTGAGAAGGTTTCCCAAGCATTCAAAGGGAATAGTGTCATGATTAAATGGCCACTACAGCTGTTTAAGTACTGGATGTGCCCCAAACCCAGTAATGTTATGACTCTTGTAGATTCCTGATGGTACTTCCTTGAGGGACTACGGTAAGATAAGGGAGAATTCCCTTGATTACTAGATGGAGTCTCTACTTTCTTCCCTCATTCTCTGTCCTTCACTGCTGGAATTTGAGGAGACGTGACATGGGCTCTTCCTTATGGCCACCACAATTGGGACTCTACCAGGTCATACCTGAAGCCAGCCCAGTCTTACCCAGAGGCCATGGTACTGTTTAAAGAGCTACCTTGGACTAGTAAAAGTTCAAGTGTTCTTTAATCAAACAGTGAAGAATCCTGTCAGGATTTGGTCCTTCCCTGTAAAACCTAGCATGGATCTAGAAATGTCATCCAGGAATTAAGGCTGAGAATCATGGGCTTCAGGTGTCTGCTTGATCCTTTATTTTACTGTGGCTGATCTGATACCCATGTTGCAAAACAAAGTCCTGTGCACATCTTTCGTTTCCTTTCCCAAGATGTAGTGCCTAGAGTTGGGGCAGAGGTGATGCAGGCATTGGCCTGACAGTTGCTGCTGGTGTCTCATTAGGTTACGTACAACACAAGTCCACTGGCTCTGAGTGATCACAGCCACATGACTTGCCCACAGACTGTGGTTTTTATGGCCTAATATGAATTTATTCTGAGTCTCAGTCCACTTTTTATGAGCAGGTAGTGGGGCTGGTTAGAACTCATGTTTTTAGTGATGGAGCAGAATATTTCCTTCTGGACTGGATGGTCTAAATGCTCCCTCTGTGGGTGCCAGCAGAATTCTGCCCTGTGGAGACAGGGCAGCTCTGAGTTCCACTGCAAAATCCTATGGTCACTTCACTCTTTCTCCTTCAGGCACAAAGATTCTCTTCCCACCAGACATACTGATGCAGCACTGTCAGGGATAAGGGAAGAGTGGTAGAGGCAATGTAAGATTGTCTTTTCTGCCTCTAAACCAAGTGTGGTTATCACTTTCTGATTTTTGATTCTTCTGAGATGATTTCTTTCATGGGTAGTTGTTGAATTTGGTGTTCCTATGGGGGGGATGATCACTGGAGGTTTCCATCTGGCCATTTTCTCCACCTGCCTAAAGCCTATTTTTTTGATATTAAGGCTTTTTGAGAGTGTAGCAATCGGATTTTCCTTTGCTGCCATGCTTAATGAATCCTAAACTGATTCTAATATTGCTTCTCTTTTGAACTCCTATACCATTAGGTATATATTTTAGGGAAATTGCCTTATTCATCTTTGTATCATGTATAGTCACTCTTAGTTATAATAAAAGTAATATGATTGAACCTCTGAAAGTTGACTACCCAAAGAACTGTAACAAACTGGTTAACATATGAACTGAGTCTACCTTACTGATACATACTTGTAGTGCATGTCTAGCCTGTGAAAATTAGATTAAATTAAGGAGGTAGTCAATGTAGGGAGGTGGTCAACAATGGAGGTCCTACCATGTTAATAACAGTTGCTTGTCTCCACAAGCTGGCCCAGAGACAGAATTCACGGGAAAGTAAAGGACTAGGAAGCATTCCTGTGAATAAACCAGCACCAGAGTGGGGAAGCGAGTATAGAATGGCAGGAAACCAAGCAATGAGGAGAGATCCAGAAAAATTCCACTGGGGGGAGGAGGTATAACATAATTCAGTCCTTCATGTTAGCTCTGGACATAGTGTAAGGTCCAACTTGGATTTGTCCTAGTTAGGAGACATGGAAACTAGAGTATTTATATGTCCCTGCCCATGTTAGTGATTGGCTAAAGGCTGGGAAAGCAGCATAAACTCCCTGGCACTTGCCTTTCTCTCCAGGCGTAGGTAAAGCAGTTCTGGTGGTCTACAGGCAGCCTCTAAGTAGGGAGCTACAGATGCTGATCTTGAGAGTACAGGTGCATTTGCAGTTGATGTGCAGGAGGCTGGTAAAGAGATCCAAAGGAATGTGGGTAGGGATGCCATAATCTTTTAGCTTCTGTGTTAAATTACCTCTTGCATCAGAAGCTCCCTGGAAACAAATACATTTTTTATTCCTAACTCTTACAACACCTTATGGAAAATATTAACAACAGTGCCTTCATAAATATTTATTCAATTGTTGGATGGATGAGTCTGTATTTTATTTTTATTTTTTACAGTTATGTATTTCTTTTTTTCTTTAAATGCTTATTTATATTTGTACTGATACTGAGCATCACGCTGTAGTACAGGTGTACTGGGGATGCTATGGAATGTGATCTGTACTTCCTCCTGGCACTCATTACAAAATAGCCCTCTGGGCTCAAACCAGGATGACTGGAGGAACCCTGTTATCTAGGCAGCTTACTTAAGACACCTCAGGGTAGAAAGATCTAAATCATATTCCCCCACATAACTAGGAAGGACCAGAAAACAACTGTGATGACACTTGCAAATTGCCAACATGATTTTTCTTTTTAGGAATATCAATCAACACCACCAACAGAGATAAGTTTTTTGAATCGAAGCAGTCAGCAATCAAGGGACCTTTTATCCATATTCATTGTGGGAATAACCTTTTAGTACTTAGAAGGTTATTGTAGTAGAAGCTTCTCTTTCCCAGAGTTCACTTCAGATTCTTCATTTTTTTTAGTTTGTAATTTTATTTTTAACTGTTTTTAATTGACAAAAGCAGTTGTCTACTTACTTAAAACGTAAAACTTGTTATTTTAAAATATGTTTAGGTTTCAAAATTTTTTTTTTATTGTTGGGGATTCATGGAGGGTACAGGAGGTTACACTGATTGCATTTGTTAGGTAAAGTCCCTCTTACAATTGTGCCTTGCTCCAATATGGTGTGTCACACACTGAGACCCCACCCCACTCTCTCCTTCCATCTTTCTGCTCTTTCTTTCCCCCACCCACCTCCCTCTTTCTCTCTCTCTCTGTTCTTTTCTTCCCCTACCCCTACTGTGTTGTTAATTATCATTAATTGTCCTCATATCAAAATTGAATACATAAGATTCATTTCTTATGTTTCTCAATTCCTGTGATGCTTTACTAAGAATAACGTGTTCCACTTCCATCCAGGTTAATACAAAGGCTGTAAAGTCTCTACTTTTTTAATGGCTGAATAGTATTCCATGGTGTACATATACCATAGCTTGTTAATCCATTCCTGGGTTGAGGGGCATTTAAGTTGTTTCCACATTTTGGCGATTGTAAATGGAGCTGCGATACATTCTATCTAGTACAAGTGTCCTTATGATAAAAGGATTTTTTTCCTTCTGGATAGATGCACAGTAATGGGATTGAAGGATCAAATGGGAGGTCTAGCTTGAGTTCTTTGATGTTTCTCCATACTTTCTTCCAAAAAGGAAGTTTGCTGTCCCACCAGGAGTGTAAAAGTGTTCCTTTCTCTTCCCATCCATGCCAGCATTTACAGTTTTGAGATATTATGATGTGGGCCATTCTTGCTGGGGTTAGATGATATCTCAGGGTGGTTTTGATTTGCATTTTCTCTCATAATTAGGGATGATGAGCATTTTTTTGTATGTTTGCTAGCCATTAGTCTGTCTTTTTTAGAGAAGGTTCTATTTATCTCTCTTCCTCATTGGTGTATGGGATTGTTGGTTTTTTTCATGTGGATTAATTTGAGTTCTCTATAGATCCTAGTTATCAACCTTTTGTCTGATTCAAAATATGCAAATATCCTTTCCCATTGTGTAGGTTGTCTATTTGCTTTGATTGTTGCCTCCTTAGCTATACAGAAGCTTTTCAGTTTAATTAAGTCCCATTTGTTTATTTTTATTGCAATTGCCATGACAGTCTTCTTCATAGGTCTTTCCCCAGGCCAATATCTTCTAATGTTTTTCCAATGCTTTCTTTGAGGATTTTTGTCATTTCATGACTTAAATGTAAATCCTTCATCCATCTTGAATCAATTTTTGTGAGTGGAGAAAGGCGTGGGTCCAGTTTTAGTCTTTTACATGTGAATATCCAGTTCTCCCAGCACCATTTATTGAATAGGGAGTCTTTCTCCCAGTGCATGTTCTTGTTTGGTTTATCGAAGATTAGGTGGTTGTAAGACATTAGTTTCATTTCCTGGTTTTATATATGATTCCAGATGTCTATGTCTCTATTTTTGGTGCCAGTACCATGCTGTCTTGACCACTATGGACTTATAGTACAGCTTAAAATCTGGCATGCTGATGCCCCCAGCTTTGTTTTTATTAGTAAAAACTGCCTTAGCTACATGGGGTTTTTTTCTGATTCCATACAAAATGCAGAATCATTTTTTCCAAGTCTTGAAAGTAAAATGTTGGTAGTTTAATAGGGATGTCATTGAATCAGTAGATTTCTTTTGGGAAGTATAGACCTTTTACCAATTTTGAGTCTTCCCAGCTAGGAGCATGGTATGTTCTTCCATTTGTTAATATCCTCTGCTATTTCCTTTCTTAGAGTTTCATAATTTTCTTTATAGAGGTCCTTCACCTCTATACCTGGTATATACTTGGTATTTCATTTTCTTTGAAGCTATGATGAAGGGAGTTGTGTCCTTAATTAGCCTCTCCTTTTGGCTGTTATTGGAATATACAAAGGCTACTGACTTGTGGACATTGATTTTATATCCTGAGACATTACTGTATTTCTTGATGACTTCCAGGATTCTTGGGGTTGAGTCTTTGGAGTTCTCTCTCATATCATCAGTAAAGAGGGAGAGTTTGACCTCTTCTGTTCCCATTTGGATGCCCTTTATTTCCTTGTCTTGTCTAATTGTATTGGCTACAACTTCCAGCACTATGTTGAATGGTAATGGCAACAGAGGACAACCTTGTCTGGTTCCAGTTCTAAGTGGGAAAGCTTTTAGTTTTACTCCATTCAGTAAAATATTAGCTATGGGTTTGTCATAGATAAGTTCTATCAGTTTAAGAAATTAAACAAAGATAAGGGACTTAATGAGACCTTAGAACAACTGAGCTTAATAGATGTATATAGAACACTCCATCCCAAAGATAAAGAATATGCATTTCCCCATGAAACATTCTCCAAAATTGATCATATCCTCACACAAAACCAACCTCAAGAGAATTATAAGAATTGAGACTTTACCTTGTATCTTGTCAGATCACAAGGCACTAAAGGTGGAACTCAACTCCAACAAAAAAACGTTCAACCCCAAACAAAGGCATGGAAATTAAACAACCTTATGCTGAATGACAATTGGGTGCAGGAAGAAATAAAAGAGGCAATCATTAACTACTTTAGCATAACAGCAGTGAAGACACAAGCTACCAAAACCTGTGGGATACAGCAAAAGCAATCCAGAGAGGAAAATTTATTGCTTTAGAAGCCTACATTCAAAAAACAGAAAGACAGTGCATCAACAAACTCACAAGCCATCTTATGGAATTGGAAAAAGAAGAACAATCTAAGCCTAAACCCAGCAGAAGAAAAGAAGTATCAGAAGTTAAATCAGAGATTATTGAAAACGAAACAAAAGAATCATTCAGAAAATTAATGAAACAAAGAGATGGTTCATTGAAAAAATAAAGTAGATAAACCTTTGGCCAGACTAACTAGAAATAGGAAAGTAAAATCTCTAATAACCTCAATCAGAAATGATAAAGGGGAAATAACAACTGATGCCACAGAGATACTAGAGATCATCTCTAAATACTACCAGGAACTCTATGACCAGAAATTTGACAATGTAAAGGAAATAGATCAATATTTGGAATAACACCCACTCCCAAGACTTAGCCAGGAAGAAACAGAGCTCCTGAACAGACCAATTACAAACACTGAGATTAAAGAAACAATAAAAGTCTCCCAACAAAAAATATCTTGGTTCAGATGACTTCACACTAGAATTCTATTAAACCTTCAAAGAAGAGCTTATTCTCATGGACAGAAATTATTCCAGAAAATTGAGGAGGAAGGAATCTTCCCCAACACATTTTATAAAGCAAACATCACCCTCATACCAAACCCAGGAAAAGACCTAACTAAAAAGAGAGAACTTCAGACCAATTTCACTAATGAATACAGATGCAAAAATCCTCAACAAAATCCTAGCCAATAGAGTATAGCTTATCATCAAAAAAGTCATACATCATGTAGGTTTCATGCCAGGGATGTAAGGCTGGTTTAACATGTGCAAGTCCATGAACATTATTCACTGCATCAACAGAAGCAAGAACAAAGACCGTATGATCCTCTCAAGAGATGAAGAAAAAGCATTCAATAAAATCCAGCATCCTTATCTAATTCAGTTTCAGAATATTAATGTATCTATTACTTCAAACCCCTTTTTTTGTGGTGAGGACACTTAAAATCTATTCTTTTAGCAATTTTCAGGTATAGAGTACTTTGTTGTTATCTATGGTTGTGTGTTTTGTGTAGTAGACATCCAGGACTTATTTCTCCTAGTGAAATTTTATATTTTTAGACTATCATCTCCCTAGCTCCCAGTAGTTATGATTCTACTGTATAATCCTATGAGTTCAGCTTTTTTAGATTCCCACATGTAAGTGACATCATGTGGTGTTTGTTCTTCTGGGCCTGGCTTATTTCACTTAATGTAATGTTCTCTGGGTTCACTCATGTCACAAATGACAGGATTTTCCTCTTTCTAAAGGCTGAATAATATTCTATTCATGTGTACGTATACCACAATTTCTTTGTCTAGTCACCATTTAATAAACACTTAGGTTGATTTCTTATCTTGGCTATTGTGAATAATGTAATAATGAATGTGAGAGTGCAGATATATCTTTGATATACTGATATGGTTTCCTTTGGATGAATACCCAGTAGTAGGATTGCTGGATTATGTAGTAGTTCTGTTTTTAAATTTTTTTTTTTTTTTTTTGGCCAGGGTTGGGTATGAACACACCACCTCTGTTATATGGGCCCAGCGCCCTACTCCTTTGAGCCACAGGTGCCAACCTGTTTTTAATTTTTTAAGGAACATCTATACTCTTTTTCCATAATGGCTATGCAACAAAAGTATATAAGGGTTTCCTTTCCTCTGCTTCCTCCCCAAGACTTGTTAACTTTTATCTTTTTTATAGTAGCCAATCTATCAGGTGTGAAGTGACATCTTATTATGGTTTTAATTTGTATTTCTCTGATTATGATGTTGAGCAGTTTTTCATATATCCATTCATCACTTCCATGTCTTTTATGAGAAATATTTATTGAAGGTTTCACTTATTTTTTAATTGGGCTGTTTTCTTGCCATTGAATTATTTGAGTTCCTTATACATTTTAATATTAACTTGTTATCAAAGGTATGGTTTGCAAATATATTTTCCATTCTATAGATTGTCTCAACTATGTTGATGGTTTCTTTTGCTGTGCAGAAGTTTTTTATAATAATTTGATGTAATCTCATTTTTCTATCTTTACTTTTGTTGCTGGAACATACATAGATCAGTGTCATGGAGCTTTGCCTGTATGTTTTCTTCTAGAAGTTTTATAGTTTCAGTCTTATAATTAAGTCTTATATACATTTCAAGTTGCTTTTTGCATGTGATATAAAGGTCTAATTTCAATTTTATACATGTGGATATCTAGTTGTCCCAATAACATTTATTGAAGACTGAAAATGATATTTTGATATATGTAGACATTGTGGAATGGCTAAATCAAGCTAATGAACATATACAGTACTTTACTTTTATTTTTTTTTTTGTGATGAGCACTTAAAATCTACTCTTTTAGCAATTTCTAAATATATGTATAATACAGGGTGGCCACAAAATTGTCCATTTTAAATTGCACATGAACATTATGGCTGCTCTGTGTGCTGTTATTAACTATAGTCACCATGATTTGCAAAAGATCTCTCTTTTTTTTTAATAATTTTATTAAATCATAATTGTGTACATTGGTGCAATCATAGGGCAGAATGTGCTTCATATACAATCAGAAACATTTTGATCATACTGTGAGATAGCCCTCATAGCATTTTCTTAATCACTATATAAAGACATTGATACTCTACATTTAATAAGTTTCACCAGTACCCTACTAAGATGCACCGTAGGTGTGATCCCACCAATTGCCCTTGTTTTGTAGGATATTTGTCCTAGTAGCACTGTCAAACTATGCAGGAAGTCTTGCTACATTGAAATTTAATGTTATACTATTAATTGCAGTTCATTTTTAAACTCAGATTTTAGACTTCTTACCTAGTTACTGCTCCAGAGAATATCCTTTCAATAATTCTGTTTGATGAAGCTAAAAATAAATAAGAAATTACAAAGCTAGTTAGAAACATACTCCATAAAGGCAATACTTCTGGCAAAATTATTTTCATTATTTATAAGCTAAACTATAACAATCTTCTATGATGAAAATATGAGCAAAGTTTTTACTTATATAGAATTTATACTTTTTGGCAATAAGAATTTGAGGTAGCTTACTATCCATTAATCAGTAATTTTAAAAAGGACAGGCAAACGAATGTCCCTGACATCTGGGAAGTATTTATATAGTTCAGTGCTATATTAATTCTAAACATCCTGACCCCAAGACAAAAATGTGAAGAATTTGTATTGATCTAGTTATCCAATAAGATGAGACAAATTTTCATATAACATAAGACAAATTTTATCCTAGCATTAAATTCAAGGAGGAACTGATTGGGCAGCTCCTAATACAATGTAAATAAAACAAAACAAAGTAAAACAACAAAGAATGCTTTCAAGTAGAATATTATAAAAGATACTAAAACATACCATAAAAATACTTCTTAAAATGTTCCCATTCTATAAAAGTACAAGCTATAACATCAAGTTTTTAGAAATTCAGTAAGTTTTATTCACAGGGAGACACAATTATCAATAGTAAGTTTTATTCACAGGGAGACACAATTATCAGTAGTCACATACCAATGGGGGAGGTCAGGGACTGACCCCACCATGGCTTTGTTGTTGTGTATTTGTTTATGGGAGGAGCTGTGGTTTCACTGTTGATGACTTTTGTTATTAGACCCTTGCCCACCCATCCACGACACTTTTGCACACCATCACTCTTGGATCAACAGTTCCTAACACTTTTGTTTTTATCTGCAGCAACAAGTTGAAATCTCTTTTCCAGGAAAAGCTGGCATTCTATTTTTTTTCTAAGGGTTTTTCATAGTGAAATTAGTAAGCACTGTATTTGTGTTTGGTGAAGATAAAGGTATGTATGAGTGAAAAATACAGAATATCTGATATTCTGTAAGTCCATTTATGTCAAGTGATGACTTTTTTTTCCCTTATGAGACAGATGCAAATATGGCAAAGAGGCAGTATAATTTGTCAATAGCTGAGGTAGAGGAATAACTGATAGTGACTGATTTTGAAGGAAATGATGAGGACATTTTCACTAGTTCAGATAATGAACAAGAAGAATTGGCAGAGGTGGAATGTGGAATTATTCATTCTGAGGAAAGGAGTGAAGAGAAAGATGATGATGATGATGGAAAAGAATGCAAATATGCAGCCAAAGAGAAGACAACCATGACCAGTTGTGAAAATAGAGCAGCCTACAGCTCAGATGACTGCACCATCAGGATTGATATTCAACTCATAGCCCATAAAGGATCAGGGAGATAACAATCAGCTAACATAAGGACTCATCCAGGATCGGGGATAGAACCCAAAACTCCACTGGATGCTTTCCAACTATTTATTGATAATAAAAATGTGGATATAATTATGAAGTTTATAAAACCAGAAACTACATCTAGTCAAAGAGTTATGTAAGGACATATTTATCCAAAATTCTGATGATTTCATAAAAGAAGAAATTGGGATTCTTCTAAATTGTGGTGTGTACTGGTAAAATAAAGACAATATCTGAGAGCTTTTCAGTGAGGAAGATTTTCCAGTTTACCATTCTGTTTTTAGAACCTAGAACGCAACTCCTACCTAAATGTCTATGTTTTGATGCTGCTGTAATACGTGAAACTTGCATGATAAGTTTGCTGTAGTTTCAAAGCTCTGGAATATGGTTATAAATAAGCTCTCACTTTACTATAATCCTCACAAGTCTGTCACTGTTGATGATGAATTGGTGTCTATCCATAGGTGCTGTCCATCAGACATCACATACCAAGTAAACCTAGCAAGTTTGGAATTGCAGTGAATCTTTTATATGATTCTTCTACAAACTACTGTTTTGCAGTGGAGCCATATGTTGGGAAATCAGAGAAACTTACAAAAAATTACAATAGGGACTCTAAGATTATAAAAAGTATGGTTCAGAAATGTCATTTGGATCAGTCTGGAAGAAATATTAGCATAAACAGAAAATTTATCTCCATTGCCCTAGCTTTTGACATGCTTCAAAAGAATATAACCACAGTTGATACTACATGCAGTAATAAAAGGGATTTGCCTCTAAAACTTAGGTCAGCATTGATGAAAAATGCTCCACCTGGTAAAGTAAGATTTGCCTTCTTTCCCTATGTGACATTAGTAAAAGTTATGTTCCAAAGACAAAGAAGGTAGTCACAGTACTTTCTACACAGCATGAAGATATGAAGGTCATGGATAACAAGCCTTATGTAATCCACTTTTATAGTGCTAGTAAAGCAGGTACTGATGCACTTGATAAGTGCGTGAGAACATATGCCAGGAATTTGATATTGGCCCCTGGCAATTTTCTTCAACGTCATTGACATTGCAGTATACAATCTGTGTGTGATTTTTGGGGGAAACAAATAGCCACAAGTTGCAACTTCATTCAAAGAAACAATTGGGAAGAAAATATTCTTTGAAAGATTTGGCACGATAGCTCTATGAAGAAAACATAAGAAGGCGTGCCCAAAATGCGGATGGTCTCCACAAAAAACATACAACGGCAATTAATCTTTGTGGACACAAATGCAATCAAGGACAAGGTGTGATGACAAGAGGAATGGTTCATTTTTGAACCAAAAGGAAGAGTTACAAGACAAGCAGTACAAGACCCCAAAAAGGCTGCTGCTACCTTTGTCCTCATGGAAGAGACCAGAAATATATGAAGGCATGCAGTGAATGCAGCAAATACCTCTTTCCCAGCCACATATCAAAAGAAGAAAATACAATAAAAAGACCATACAGAGAATGTACAGCCACACATAAAAAGAAAATATAATTAAGAGAACATGCAGAGACATGTTGAAGATGGCCGACTGGAAGCAGCTTCTGAAAGAGGCTCCTGTCCAATTGGAAAGATAACCTCCAGAAACTGCCCAATTGAGCTGAAGACTGGGAGCCCAGCCGAGAGAGAGAGATAGAGATAGAGAGAGAGAGAGAGAGAGAGAGAGAGAGAGAAGTGATAGCTACAGGTAACCCCTGAGGCAAGCTGCGACTTCCAGAAACCAAGCTTCAGGCAGAAAAACTAAACTAAAGTTTTCTGCTATTCTGAACATCCAGGACTCCCTTCCCCCTTACATGTCACACCAGAAGACTGACCTCTGCTGAAACTGAGGGAGGAGGACTTGAGCAGCATCCACCTTCCCTATCTGCCAGACCAGGCGGCTGGCCAGGTAAGAGACTCCAGGGCCCCACCGAGCCCCCGCCAGCTCCCAGGACAGGGACACTGCTGGGACCCCTGCGCAGCTCCAATCCGTGCCCCACTGGGCCTTGGCCAGCTGCCTGCAGGGGCCAGGAAGTCCACCGGGACTCCAGCCTGGCCTCAGCCTGCCACCTGCCGGGAACCCCAGCCGGCTTCAATCCGTGCCCCAGGCCCGCCACCCACAGCAGCCAGGAACAGCAGTCCTCCAGGAATCCCATGCGCCCGATTAGCACCCCTCTGGGCCTTGGCCCACTGCCAGCAGCGGCCAGGAAGTCCGCTGAGACTCCTGCATGGTTCCGATCTGTGCCCCGCCCGGCCTCGGCCTGCTGCCCGCTGGGACCCCGCCTGGCTCCTAGCCGTGTCCCAGGCCTGCCGCCCTCCCTCTGGAGCCCTCCTCCCAACCAGAGACTGCTGGAGGCACAGGCTCCCTTTGCAAAGGCCACTGGGTGCCCCATCCCATGCCCTGCTGCTTGATCTGGGCGTGCCACACTCCAGAGCTGCTCCCACAGCCAGAACTCCCTGGGTGGGGCAGTCCCAGAGGAGCTACACAGGGTCACTCCCTACAAAGATCCAGCAACAACAGAGTGATTCTGCCAGGGTCTGATCTGGGAGGGAAATCTCCCCAACTCTGGGGATGGTCATAGGCAACAGGTAAAAATAATCATGAGGTGGAATCAACAGAAAAACTCTGGTAATATGAATAATCAAGAGTAGATCAACTCCCCCAAGGAACGACAAGGTAGATACAGCACAAGATCCCTTGCATAAGCAAATGGCTGAGATGTCAGAAATTGAATTCAGAGTCTGGATAGCAAATAAGATCAGCGGAATGGAGGAAAAGATGGAATTAGAATTTCAGGCAGTAATCCAAAAGATGACCCAAAA
>CAUYRH010090462.1:0-10303 GCA_963574655.1 Perodicticus potto
TGCCAGGAAGGCTATGTTAATCAGTTTGATGAAAATGGTTCAGATTGTATATGAAACCAGCACATTGTACCCCTTGATTGCACTATTGTACACAGCTATGATTTAATAATAAAGGCAATAAAAAAAAAAAAGATTGGAAACATGGCCACAAGGAAGGGCACATTCAACAGAAGATGGAAAGCAAGGAACAGACTCCCTAGAGGGAGCACAGCTCTGCCAACACCTTGATTTCAACCCAGGGATACTGATCTCAGACTTTTAGCTTCCAAAATTTTAAAAGAATAAATCTGCACTGGTTTAAGACTCCAGATTGGTGGTAATTTTTTGCAGCAGCCATGGGAAACTAAGATAGCTTCCTAACCAGTCCTTTGCCTAAGAACCTCAGTCTATATTCCAGTTCTCAAATATCAATACTGATGTAATATTTTTTCTTTATAAGCAAGATGATGTCAGGTGCAGTGGCTCACACCTTTAATCCTAGCACTCTGGGAAACTGAGTGGGGAGGATTGCTTGAGCTCAGGAGTTCAAGACCAGCCGGAGCAAGAACAAGGCTCTGAAAAATAATAAAAGCCAGATGTTGTGGAGGGAACCTATAGTCCCAGGTCCTCAGGAAGCTGAGACAAGAGGATCACTTGAGCCCAAAAGTTTGAGGTTGTTGTGAGCTATGGTGACCCTACGTCACTCAACCAAGGGCAACAAAGTGAGACTGTCTAAAAACAATAATAATAATAAAAGCAAGATGATATAATATTCTCTTTTATTTTTGAGGCAGAGTCTCTCTCTGCCATCTTGGATAGACTGCAATGGTTTCATAGCTCACAGCAACCTTGAACTCAGGCAATCCTCTTGCCTCAGCCTCCTGAGTCGATGGGACTACCAGCGCCTGCCATGATGCCAGGCTAATTTTCTGTTTTGTAGATACAGCATGTTGCTCTTAGTCAGGCTAATCTCCAATTCATTGCTCAGACAATCCATCCACCTCAGCCTCCCAGAGTGTTAGGATTATAGGTGTGAGCCACTATGCCTGGCATGATGTAATATTCTTAATGCACCAATTCTACCATTTCTTTAGGCTGCTCACAGAGGAAAAATTATTTTTAACCACTCCAGAACTGATCCTACAGACCCTGCAGAAGACATTGGCCCTGAAGTGGCAGAGCGGCAGGTCTCTGCCTGGCTGCCACAGGCCTCCCTGCCTAGACACCTCAACCAGGACCTAAACCTCTCAGAGCTTCATGTTCCTGGGCCATGAGGCAAAAACAGGGACACTCAGCTTTCAAGATTCACTTTGAGAGCATGGTTAGTACTCAAGCCTTGCACAGTGGTAGGCACTGTCTATACACACACACTGTGGACCTCACCATCCCTGATCTGATCCTGAGGGAGATTCCTTCCTCTGGGGAAGACAATGGGCCCCTAAAAATGAGTGACAGAGTGTCCCAAGTCAGCTCTTTGCCCATGTTCTTCATGGTTCCCCCTGGTCACTCTGTCCACAGAGTCACGCACAGCTCATGCTATTGAGGCCTCTTCTCAAGTCTCCGTGGTTTATAAACCTACAGAAAGCAAGAACTGTTCATTTGTCAAAGCACTGATTACATTTTCCCACCATCCCTGACTTCTGGGAGGATGAGTCCCCAGTGCCAAAGGCCTTTCCCCTAGTGCAGTGGTTCTCAACCTTCCTAAAACCACGACCATTTAATACAGTTCCTGTGGATCAAGACCCACAGGTTGAGAACCACTGCCGTAGTGGGCCAAGTTCTCACCTACACCCCTCACACCCAGTGCAAGTCTCTGCAGTTCATCTGGAAAGTCACCTCAGAATCTTTGGGCAAAGGGACATTTTCAAGAAAACAATGGCCCAGTGAAGGGGTATTTGGGGAGAAGAATCAGGGAAGAAGTCCTGGGGTGGCAGAGAAGCACTCCACTGTGCCTGGCTGTTAAAAACCAGGCACAGAAGTTTAAACTTCCTGCCACAGCAGCATCTCCATCAGGAGTGTGAAATGAGGGAGCCAGGCCATCCATGCAGGCAGCCAAGAAACACTTCAGATAAAATCAGGTACATTCAATGTCTCCAGACTGGGAAAAATGTGAGAGGGTGGTATGAAGGACGCAAATGATGCACTTTGCTAAGTGGTCTATTAATTTTGTTTTTTAGAGACAGAGTCTCACTTTATCGCCTTTGGTAGAGTACCATGGCATCACAGCTCACAGCAACCTCCAGCTCTTGGGCTTAGGCGATTCCCTTGCCTCAGCCTCCCGAGTAGCTGGGACTACAGGCGTCTGCCACAACACCTGGCTATTTTTTGTTGCAGTTTGGCTGGGGCCTGGTTCGAACCCACCACTCTCGGTATATGGGGCCAGCGCCCTACTCACTGAGCCACAGGCGAAGTGGTCTATTAATTAAAACCAAAACAATTAAGAAAAGAAGCCAAATAAACTGGGATTGGGAATATGTTCTAAGATTGACAGGGGGAGGGTGCCATAACTCTGAGAACACACAAGGCCAGGAAGTGCGTCCTCTGAATGGTTACCTGCATGGTGGGAACCATAGCCTGATAAAGCCTTGAAAATATACAGTACCCCAGGTAGGGTGGCAACTAGGACAAAGTAGGCTCTGTGGGGTGAGAAGGGCAGGAGGTGGGTTCAGGGATGGTCCTGCTGGGAGGCAAGATTGCTGGTACTCCCTGGATGCACAGGGAAGGGCCTGGTGCCCACTGCAGGGCATGGCTGGGCTTGAAGGGGACATTCCAGGAGCTGCTGGACTGGGGCCCAGATGGAAGGCCTGAGTACACAAACCCCAGAAAACCAGAGGAGGCAGCCTACTTCTTTTGGTGTAACAGCCAAAAGAAGTAGGACTACGTTCAAACTCAGGATGACAACAATGTAAGTTCCCTAGGACAAATGGACCAGAGGGGACCACAGCTGCCACGGGCATCAGGGAACACCCAGGAAAGCTCCCCAAAGGCTCCCACCTCAGAATCCCACCCTGCAGAGAGTTCTCGGCCATCATCAACTGCATTCACCTCGGGGAGGCACCTGCTCCATCCTGCACAGGTACTCTCCTCGCTCCAACTGGCAGATCACTTCTGGTTTGGAAAGCAGAAGCCCTGGTTAGGAGAGAGACACAGGGCTTGGCCCTCTCCTTGGAAATGAAGCAAAATGGCCCCAAGCTCATCTGTGTCCCTGAGCACCATGCCGAGGACAAGCCCCACACCTGCCTCAGGGCAGGAGTGGCAATGCCATCCCAAAGGGACCTGCTTCCAGAGTATTCTGGCCCTAGTAACACCTTCAGAGTCGCTACTTTTTTTGAGAGAGAGAGTCTCACTTTGTCGCCCTCAGTAGAGTGCTACGGCATCACAGCTCACAGCAACTTCAAACTTTTGGGATTAAGCAATTCTCTTGCCTCGGTCTCCCAAGCAGCTGAGACTACAAGCACCCACCACAATACCCAGCTATTTTTTTAGTGACGAGGTCTTGCTCTGTTCAGGCTGGTCTCAAACTCACGAGCTCATACAATCCATCTGCCTCGGCCTCCCACAGTGCTAGGATTACTAGTGTGAATCACCATGCCCAGCCCAGAATCGATACAGCTTTAAGTGCTGGAACATCGTGCTGCAGCCAGAGCCACTTACCCAGGGATACCAGATGCCACATGTCTCCAGAGTCACATCACGGTAGAGCATCCTCTGGACCAGGCCCAGCTGTCCCCACTTCTCCTGTGTAAAGCTTACAGCCATATCCTCGAAGCACACAGATACATGAAACAGATCCAGGCCCACATGCAGGCTCCTCCTATGATCTAAATGTTGGTACAGCTCCCAAATTACCATGATAGAAACTAATATCAATGTGTTAGCATTATGAGGTGCAAAATTTATGAGGCAATTAATGACCTTTTTTTTTTTGAGTCTCACAATGTCACCTTGGGTAGAGTGCCGTGCTGTCACAGCTCACAGCAACCTCAAACTCTTAGGCTTAAAAAACTCTATTGCCTCCTGTGAGCTGTGATGCCACAGCACTCTATCCAGGGTGACAGCTTGAGGCTCTGTCTCAAAAAAAAAAAAAAATTCTCTTGCCTCAGCCTCCCAAGTAGCTGGGACTATAGGTGTCTGCCACAACACCTGGCTATTTTTTTTTTTTTGAGACAGAGCCTCAAGCTGTCACCCTGGATAGAGTGCTGTGGCATCACAGCTCACAGCAACCTCCAATTCCTGGGCTCAAGCGAGTGTCCTGCTTCCATCTCCCAAGTAGCTGGGACTACAGGAGCCCGCCACAACACCCCGCCATATTTTGGCTGCAGCCATCATTGTTGTTTGGCGGGCCCAGGCTGGATTTGAACCCGCCAGCTCAGGTGTACATGGCTGGCGCCTTAGCCTGTTGAGCCACAGGCACCAAGCCATTTTTTTTTTTTTTTTGCGACAGAGTCTCACTTTGTCGCCCTGGGTAGAGTGCCGTGGTGACAAAGCTCAAAGTTCAAAGCAACCTTGAACTCCTAGGCAAAGCAATCCTCCTGCCTCAGTCTTCCAAGTAGCTATGATTATAGGTACTCGCCACCACACCCAGCTAATTTTCCTATTTTTAGTAGAGACAGGGTCTCCCTCTTGCTCAGGTTGAGCTCAAGCAACGCACCTGCCTCAGCCTCATAGAGTGCGGGGGTTATAGGCATGAGCCACCGCCCCTACCTCAAACTTCACATTTTTAAAGGGGGAAGGAGAAGACCTGCCATACTGCCAGTTCTATAGAAGCGCAGTACATACTATTATGTACAGTACATAAACCCTGACAATGATAACGAATATATTAGTGGTTTATGTATTTACCAAACTTTTTGTCACTATTTTACAGCATACTCCTGCATTTAAAAAAAGTTAAGTGCAAAGTAGCCTCAGGCAGACCCTTTAGGAAGTGTCCCAGAGGCATTGCTAACTTAAGAAACAACTCTATGCACGTTCTTGCTCCTGAAGATGCTTCCAGGGGTACAAGATCTGGAGGTGTGAGACCATGAGACTGACAATCAGGACCCATTGTAGGCCAAGACTAATGTGTGTTTGTATCTTAATTTTTTGCAAAAATATTCAAAGTTATAAAAAGGTATTTTTTTAAACAGGAAAATGAATATATACAATAACATAAAGAAAATATTTTTGGGCTCGGTGCCTATAGTTCATCAGCTAAGGCACCAGCCACATACACCAGAGCTGTCAGGTTTGAATTTAGTCCGGGCCTGCCAAACAATGACAACTACAACCAAGAAAAAAAGAAAATAGCCAGGCATTGTGGTGGGCGCCTATTGTCCCAGCTTCTTGGGAGGCTGAGGCAAGAAAATCGCTTAAGCCCAAGAGTTTGAGGTTGCTGTGAGCTGTGACACTACAGTACTCTACCCAAGGTGACATAGTAAAACTGTCTCAAAAAAAAAAAAAAAGGAAAATATTTTTGTACAGCTATGCTATGTATTTGTGTTTTAAACTAAGTATTATTACAGAAGTCAAAAGCTTAAAAACTTAAAAAGTCTAAACAGTAAAATGAGATAGTAAGCTAAGGTTCACTTATTATTGAAAATACATTTTTTATAAATTCTATAAAGCTAAGTGACTGGTAAAGTCTGCAATGGTGCACAGTAATGGCCTGGGCCTTAACATTCACTCACCACTCACTCAGAGCACCTTTTATTCCTCTGCAAGCTCTAGCCATGGTAAGGGCCCTGTGTGGGTGTATCTTTTCTCCTGAATTCTTACTGCACCTTTCCATGTTTAGATACACAAATACACTGTAGTCAGTACACTAAGAACACGGTGTACAGACTTGTAGGAGGTGAAGGCCATGCTATCTAGGCTAAGTACTTGCTCTGATGTTCACGCAACAAAATCATCTAATGATGCATTTCCCAGAATATATCCCTATGATTATGTGACCAATGAATGAAGTTACCATCTGGCCCTGCCAAGCCTGGTCTCAAGGAAGGCCACTAGGCAAGCACTATCGGTCCTGGCCCTAGGGGCTAGGCCTGAGCTGGTGTCTCAGCTTCACAACTTATGACTGGACACCTAGATGCATCCCTAACTTCTCCAGCATGCACTGCCCTTATGTGGCTATGAAGACAGTCCCTAGCAGCAGGAGGCCTCCTGATGTGTGGGACACTGGCCCCTGGCACCCAGTCACTGCGAGTGCTGGTGTAATAATGAACGAGGTCTGGGCCCAGCAATTCACCTCAAGTGCTGCAGGAGACCCTGTAGGTGACTATGGTGCTCTAAGGGGATATCTCTAGTGTCACTGAGGGTTGAGGGCCCTGTGTGGCTGCCTGTGTATGGGGGTCATTTCCACCTGCCTTCAAGGACCTGGTAAGTAAGCAACATGGCCTCAGTATAAGCAAAATGTTAGAAGCAGTAACCGGGCCCAGATGAGCAGGTGCAAGTTATTCATTCAGGGTCTTGTCCATGGAGCTCTTGGCTTGTCCATGCAGGTGATAGGTAAGGAGGATGCTTTATGGCAGGGTGGCTGGTGGGTGTCACGGGGAAGCACCTGCCAGTATCATGGAGCTCCCATGTGCAGAGGCAGGTGCAATTTGTGGAACCTATTTTATGTCGGAGGAGACTAAGGCACTGACAGCAAAGATCTCCGACTCGCCTGGGGTGGGACTGGGCAAGAACATGATTCCATTTCTTCCTGAGACCTGGAGAGGCTGCTGTGATGAGGGTAGAGGTCTTCAGTAGGCTGGACTAGGTAGGGGAAGAAGCAGGGATTCAGCCCCGCCTCAGCACCCATATTGGGAACCACCCACCTGGATTAAGGAAGGCACCAGCTCTACTTCTCCACTAAGGCCCCAAAGGTGTCCCTATGTAAGAACAGTCCTCATGCCTGGGTGCAGCGTAAGTGCTGGTGTTCCAGCTTCAAGCCCACAGACACATGGCCTCCTCAGTCGGTCAAAGGAGGGGCCCACCTTTCCTGTTATTTCCCAGAGACTTAGTTCAGGGGAGGTAGAGGCTAGGTGTCTAAACAACTGTACAATTTAAAAAACTACAATGAGGCTTGGCGCCAGTCACATACACTGAATCTGACGGGTTCAAATCCAGCCCGGGCCTGCCAAACAACAATGACAACTACAACAAAAAATAGTTGGGTGTTGTGGCAGGCGCCTGTAATCCCAGCTACTTGGGAGGCTGAGGCAAGAGAATCACTTAAGCCCAAGAGTTGGAGGTTGCTGTGAGCTGTGACGCCACAGCACTCTACCTAGGGCGACAGCTTGAGACTGTCTCAAAAAAAAAAAACAAACTACAATGAAACTTCAGTTGGTATCAGAAAGAACAACAATGGGAGAATGGGGACAAGGAGGGTATGACATCCCCAGGAACAAGGCATAGGCACCTCTACCTGGCTCGGGGGATGTCATCCAGGCAGGGCCTCTGCTGGTGCAAGCTGGGGGTTCCAGGGCAGGTCAATCGCCAAATGTGCCATAGTCAAGCCTGACGCTCTGGCTACAGTCACATCACTGTCCCACTGCAAGTCAGGCAAAAATCCCTCCATTCCTACACCAGACCCTTCCCCCACTTCTAACCCCCACCCACGCTGGGTACAACCCCAACTGTGCAGTCACTGGTTACCTGGAAGGACTGAGTGTTCCAGAAGTGCACCCGTGCTAGTACCTTTGCTCATGCCAGCAACACTCGTTCCACCCCATCCGAGGTGCCTTTCATTAGTACTGAGCTTTCAAGTTCAGGAAGAGACTTGAACTCTGATCCCCTTGAAAGGTGACAAAGCTCCCATGTGCACCAGGGTAACACAAAAGGCAAGCCCTGCAGACACCAAACATTCTCACTCTTACTTCCAGTATGCAGACACTCCCAGTCCCCCAGTTTTGAGTGCTTTCATTTTCTTGCTCCACACTCTCAAAAAAAAAACCCCAAAAACAAAAAAACAAACCATTTTAGCTGAAAAATCAAGTATCAAACTGTGCACTGTGAAAATCACACTTTCTCCATGACTTTTTTTTTTTTTTAATGCAGTTTTTGGCCCGGGCTGGGTTTGAACCCACCACCTCCAGCATATGGGGCCGGCGCCCCACTCCTTTGAGCCACAGGTGCCACCCCTCCATGACTTATTTTTTAGGCAGTTCTCACCTTTCCCCTAAAAGGCCTGCGAAACCTCTTCCACCAGCCCCATTCCCTTTTCAAAGCTGTCCTGGTGTTGAATCTTCCTTTCAGTTCCGGAGTTCCACAGAGGGTGTTAGGGAGCCACTCCAGGCCAAGAACACAGCATCTAAGCTGGGCCAGACCCTCCCAGGGGCCTGATCACTTGTGGCTACTAGAACCACATTACCCCAATGACTCTTCATTTCCCAGGGAATTCTCTTCTCTGATAACTCTCAAATACTTCTGGTGTCTGACAATTCCTTTCCTAAACTTAATTCTGTAGGGACACTTTCTCCTCCAGGCATAAGCTTCAAGCAGTTTTCTTCCGAATAGATACCTAATATTCTTCAGGCAAACCAAGGACTCAAGTCTTTCAAGAATAACTAGGGGAAAAAAAGAGAAAGGGCTGAACATCAAAGTCAATACTGAAACAGAAATGATTTCACAATCCAGGCATTGTAGCATCCAACCTTGGTGCCAGGGCCAGCACATATAAGGCACCAATAAACACATTAAGAAACTAAACACTCGGGCTTTCCTCTCCTCTCCAGGAAGTCCTCTTGGAAGGATGACTCTTAGAATGGTTTTCTCTCAGGTCCATATCTGTGAGCACTCTGCTGCCTCCACATCCTCAAACCCCAGTTCTGCATTTCAAGTTCTCAAAGTGTTTCTCCCAGAAGCAGATTCTGAAACTAAGATTTAAGTGCAAGTTGTTCATTGGAGAAGTGATCTCCAGAACCAAGGGTTTGAGACAGAGAAGAGCAGGAAGCCAATAGTGGAAAAATTATCAAACAATTTATAGCACTGCAGACCACTGGGACTCATTCCCATTGGGGAACTACAAGAGAGGGTTGCACATGCCTAGAGTTACCCCCATTGGGGAAAGGTGAGCTGGGATACTTATCTACCAGTTTTTCTGCCTTTCACTGGGGGTTTGTTCCAGGGGTGGGGTACCCCCTGCACTTCTTGCCTGGCCTGTGCACAGACTAAGTGAGCTCAAGGGACTAGAGAAAACTGGCAAAGAGTTACACACATGTGAGACCCACTGGGTTAGCACGTGATGGGATGGAGGCAGCATCTGTTGTCTTCCTATTTGTAACTGGAGAGGAAGAGAAAGCTGTCTGTTTTTCCCATTTCCAAGCACTTTTTATTATTAAATCTCCATTTTATTTATTCATCAGCATCTATTTTTCTATCTATATTGTGATAAAATATACATAACATAAAATTTACCATCCCATCTTTTTTTTTTTTTTTTTTTTTAAGAGACAGAGTCTCACTTTATCGCCCTCGGTAGAGTGCCATGGCATCACACAGCTCACAGCAACTTCCAACTCCTGGACTTAGGCAATTCTCTTGCCTCAGCCTCCCGAGTAGCTGGGATTACAGCTGCCCGCCACAACGCCCAGTTATTTTTCTGTTCTGCAATTCGGCCGAGGCCGGATTTGAACCCGCCACCCAACTCAATGAGCCACAGGCGTCGCCCCTTACCATCCCATCTTTACCAGGCCATCTTTAGGTGGCATTAAGTACATTCATAATGTTGTGAACCATAACCACTATCTACAGGGTGTCTAAAAGTTTGCATGCAAATTGCACAACCTTTACGGACATCCTGTATTTTCTAGAACATTTTTCATCATCCCAAACTTCTAGAAACTTTGTACTCATTAACAATAAACACCCCCTTCTTCCCTCTCCTCAGCTTCTGGTAACTTCTATTCTACGTTCTATCTCCGAATTTACCTGTTCTATGTGTCTCATATGAGTGGAAATATACAATATGTCTCCTCCTTCTTGGGTCTGCAAGGAATTCTTTTTCATGCCTTCATAGTGGGTGACAAGTTAAAAATTCACAACACTGGCTCAGCGCCTGTTGCTCAACTGGGTAGTGAGCCAGCCACGTACACCTGAGCTGGCGGGTTTGAATCCAGCCCAGGCCCACCAAACAACGACAGCTGCAACCAAAAAAAAAAAAAAAATGGCCGGGCGTTGTGGTGGATACCTCTAGGCCCAGCTACTTGGGAGGCGGAGGCAGGAGACTCACTTGAGCCCAGAAATTGGAGGTTGCTGTGAGCTGTGATGCCACGGCACTCTATCCAGGGTGACAGCTTGAGGCTCTGTCTCAAAAAAAAAAAAAAAAATTTACAACACTTAGTTCCACAATCTTTTTTTT
>CAUYRH010090463.1:0-74696 GCA_963574655.1 Perodicticus potto
AACTATGAACAAATTCCTATGCACACTGCACATATCTTATTTTGAAGTAAAAAACAAAACGGGAACAAATACAATTCACACCAACTCATGTGGCCTGCGGGCCGTAGTTTGAGGACCCCTGACATAGAGGGTGCCAAAAAATACACATTTTAAGAAAGGGAAAAATTGTGTTTAAATTGTAACATTCAAGTCGCATTTGACTTCTGCGATTGCAAGAGGTGCTCAACCACGACTTGCATGCATCTTTTCTTGTTGGTATATATTAGGGATTACAATTTTAACACAGCTTTTTTCTTTCTGAAAATGTGTTTACATTTGTTGGCACCTTCTGTCTACATATACTTCACGGACTATTACATAGCCATAAAGAGAAATGAGATAGGCCAGGTACAGTGTCCATGCCTGTGATTCTAGCACTATGGGAGGCCCAGGTGGGAGGATTTGCTTAAGGTCAGTAGATGTAGACAAGGCTGAGCAAGGGTAAGACTTTGTCTCTAGAAAAAAAAATCCGGGTGCAGTGGGGCATGCTGGTAATCCCAGCTACGTGGGAGACTGAGGCAGGAGGATCACTCTAGCACCAGAGTGTGAAGTTGCAATGTACTATGATTATGACACCTCAGCACTCTAGCCAGGGTGACAGAATGAAATCCTGTCTCAGTAAAAAAAAAAAAAAGAAAGAAAGAAAGAAAAGAACTGAAATAACGTGTGTGCTGCAACTTGGATGGAACCAAAGACCATTATCCTAAGTGAAGTATCTCAGGAATGGAAAAACAAATACCATATGTTCCCACTTCCAAGTGGGAGCTAAATGAGAGCTATATATATAGTCAGAAAGTGGTGTAATGGACATCGAAAACTCAGAAAGGGCATGGGAGCTGGATAAGGAATAAAAATCCACCCATCAGGTGCAAAGTACACTATCCTGGTGATGGGTACAGTGAAAACCCTGACTTTGTCTGGGTAACAAAAAACGTTTGCACCCCCTAAATGAAGAAAGACAGCAAGGAAGAGGGTACCCAACTGCTCGGCCACACACGAAGGCCCAGCATCCTGTGACTTTAGGACAGTGGGACTTCCAGGGCCATCAACCCTGTGCTGACGTAACCCTTGGCACTTTTTTGTCAGAGAAGCTCGTCTTTCATCCTGAAGCAGCACAGCTGGGACGGACTGTAGAGTATACACATGACCTGCAGCCCCACCACTGACTCAGGGGCAAGGAACTCAACCCTGTGCCTCAATTGCCTCCCTGGTAAATTTAGGAAAATAATAGTACCGCCTTCCGGCATTGCTATGAAGATTAATTTAGTTAACGTACTGAGAGTACCAACCGCACAGTAATCACTATACTTTTAGCTACTGTTGGTTTTAGCCTCTGTCCCCTGACTCTGGCTCTGTTCTGCGACCCCATGAAGAGCAAAGCTGGTCTCTGTGTTTGGAGGCTGCTCCCAAGCCCCCTTCAGTCTTTTCCTCTTCCAGCGCCTCCTCCACCTGACCCTCAGTGGCTCAGCTTTGATACCTGGGCGTCCCAGTCACCCTCCCCCCTGCTCCCTTCTAAGACTTTTCTGTGTGTTCTAAATTGGCTTTGAAGTGAAGCCTGATGCAGCACGAAAATTACAGAGTCGGATGAAGTCCTTAGTTTGCTCCCTCACCTTAAAAGGTAATTGCATAACTATGTGTTTCATAATGTGAAATGGAAAGAACCCTGGGGGAGATTTATTTGAAGAAATGTAGACTAGAGGACAGAATAGGGCCCTCAGTCCAGACTCAGTCTCTAAATTCGGAACCTAAATATACCAGGCATAGGACCTCGGGCACTTTGATCACCTATAAAACGAGAAAATAATAAACACTAGTGCTACTTGGAGAATGTAAATATGAAAAAACGTATTTCTTTCACAATTGCTGAAAAGTTTTAAAGTAGCACGTATATCTTATCTACAGTAAACTCTCCCACTCCAAGTCCCTTTTTATATCACATGTCACTTTACTTTCTTAATACTTATAACTATATGACTTTATTTAATTTGTCTTGTTTTTTTTTTTTTTTTTTTTTTTTTTGCAGTTTTTGGCTGGGGCTAGGTTTGAACCTGCCACCTCCGGCATATGAGGTCAGCGCCCTACTCCTTTGAGCCACAGGCACCACCCTCATTTGTCTTCTTAAATGATTGTTTCTCCACCCTCTTAGAGATAAGTTTCTCTCAAAACAGTGGTTCTCAACCTATGGGTCGTGACCCCTTTGGGGGTCGAATGACTCTTTCACAGGGGTTGCCTAACACCAGCCTGCATATCAGATATTTACATTATGATTAAAAACAGCAGCAAAATTACAGTTATGCAACAAAAATAGTTTTATGGTTGGGGGTCACCACAACATGAAGAACTCATTATGATACCCCTTGGCATTAGGAAGGTTGAGAATCACTGTCTTAGAAGGATAGGACTTTAATTGTCTCTGTCACTATTAAATTTTCAATAGTAGGTAACCAATAAATACGGTAGAACCTCTGTAAATCCACCACTCAAGGGATCGTAACAAACTGGTTAACATACAGAGGTGTCAACGTAAGGAATTAGGCCTACTGTACTGATACGTACAGGTGATACATGTCCAGTCTCTGAAAATTAGGTCAGCTTGAGGGGGTGGTCAGCTGTGGAGTTCCTACTGTATATGCTGAATGTCTGGGGCATGGTAGTTATAGAACAAATGGTGATTATTTTTCAGGTGAAGTTATGAAAACATCAAAAATATCTCTTTAAACAGCACCTTCAGCTGGTGCAGTTGGCTCACACCTATAGTACTAGCCTTCTGGGAGGCTGAGGTCCAAGGACCCTTTTAAGGTAGGAGTTCAAGACCAGCCTGAGCAAGAGCAAGACCCTCATCTCTATGCAAAATAGAAAACTTG
Source organism: Perodicticus potto (assembly GCA_963574655.1). Lineage (NCBI taxonomy): Eukaryota > Metazoa > Chordata > Mammalia > Primates > Lorisidae > Perodicticus > Perodicticus potto. The sequence goes on from CAUYRH010090463.1 coordinate 2,904, forward strand.
TCTGGGCATGGTGGTGTGGGCCTGTAGTCCCAGCTACTTGGGAGGCTGAAGCAGGAGGATTGCTAGAGCTGGGAGTGTGAGGTTGTAGTGAGCTGTGACGTCACCACTGCACTCTAGCCAGGGGGACAGAGAGAGATTCTGTCTCAAAAGAAAAAAAAAGTGTCTGATAAAATGGAAAGTTTTACAGAGAATTCTGCAGATGCTTCACGGAGATAAGATAGGCAAGCTTAAGTGAATGGTAGTTAAGGTTTTGTAGAGGATGACACAGAATGTTAATTATCCACAAAACCTATTCTTTGTTTTTCTTTAAATAGGGAATGAATCTTAACTTACAGCTGCACACATGTCTATGCAAAGTGAAACCTCTACTTCTCAGCAATAGGAGGCTAAATAAGGACATTCTGCCCAACGGGATGCCATCAGCAATGAAGCATGGAGTTCTTGGAAGAATATCCCCGTCGGCTGCCTTCCTCCCCCACACAATCAGAATGAAGGTGTATGATGAGTCACTTTGAGTCATGTGGGTCAGAACGATACATTGGGGTGGAGGAACAATGGGGCAGAGAAACCCTTGGATTCCCGACTCCCAACAACTCCATAGGCTGAGCCAGGACCTCCACCTCCAAGTAACCATCAGCCTTTCTTCTCAAATGATTACTTGGAGTCTACATCATAGTTAGACAAATTTATACCCTGAGTATAAAATGCATGTACACACCCTCGGTTCTCTTAATAAAGGTCTTTGTCCATCTACCCTGAGTCTTCACTTAATGTTATTGATGGTTCTTGAAACTGTGTCTTCAAGGGAAATGATGTTTAAAGTAATCAACTTTTTCCTCATCAACATTGTAAGAAAATGACACTAGGTGAGGGATGACTGCATTTGTCATTTTATTCACTGACAACAGGGTTAGGAAAATATTTTCTGTCATCCCTATTAAATTTATTTGCTTTTGGATTGTCTTCAGCTAAGATAGTGCTTGGGTGATTTTTCTTAAGAGTGGAGAAGTAGTGGGTTAGGCAGTGCCCCCCCAATTCATGTTGCCCCAGAAACTCCGCATGTGACCTTATTTGGAAACAATGCATATGAAAATACAATTAAGGATCTTAAGATGAAATCGGCTCTGATTTAAGGTGGGCCCTAAAGCCAATAGCTGATGTCTTTAGAAAAAGAAACAGATTTACACACAGGAACAGCCAGGTGAAGACGGAGGCCAGGCCTGGACTGGGGCTTCTACACTCCAGGAGCCGCAGGAGCCCCAGGAGTCCCAGAAGCTGGACAAGACAAAACCGGCTTTCTGCAAAAGCCTTAAGAGAGCGTGGCCCTGCTTCCACTCTGATTTTGAACTTCTTGCCTCCTAAGCTATGAAAGAATAAATTGTTTTAAGTGATGAAGTTTGGGATAACTCATTATTATAACCCTGGAAACTGACACAGGAGATAAGTGAAGTCACTGCCTTTGAAAGGTCTCTTTTAGTCCTAGATGCCTGGCTTGCCAATGGGTCGCAGCAAGAAACAAGAAATGGTTCACTGGAATAGTTAAACAGAGGAAAATGAAGATGAAGGGACCCCAGAACTGCAAAGAAACAGGGAGAAGTGGGGTCCACAAACACCCAGGACTCTCTCCTGCCCTCTGAACCCTCCTTGGCTGTTTTCAACTAAGGTTGGGAGATGAGGTCAAAGAGTGGGCAGTGGTCAGCCCCTGACGCAGAGCAGGCTGCAAAGGCGAGGATGGGGGCTGGGCCCAGACGCGAATGGACCGGGCTCAGTAGAGGCTCTAGGGCTTGGTTTGGCAAAATGCAGTTATTCAGAAGGGCAAGCTAGGTAGTAAGGTCCCAGGGGAATATCCTTAGTCCCTTTAGCAAACTGAGGGTCCACCACAAAGCTTAGCAAACAGAAGGCATCATTAATCTACTTACATGGAAGCTTTGGTAGCAAATATTGTCAATTATACTCCAAGTTAAAATACCTGTCATCTAAAATTTTGTGTGCTCAACGGGAGGATATTAGGCACATTTTATATGGAATACATTTGTTATGTGTGTCAGAAGAGCTTGGTGAATGGTGTCGGAGGGTGCTGCAGGTGGATAAAGACGTGGCTCACAGTTGCGCTTTGAACTCCTGCAGGTGTTAGAAAAATACGGGCCCAGCCCACTCCTGGCTAATCTAACCTGCTTGAGAAACGCTCTGTATTTTCTTGTAAGAATCGTTTTTCTGAAGCACAGAAAGACATCATTCAAGTACAATTCCTCCGAGGCTCAGACTTCGGGCTTGTAAAGGAGATGACACGAGCTGGTGCGAGCCCTGCGGAAGGTCCAGCGCCGGTCGCGCCCAGTTCCCTGGGAGACCGCGAGCTGTTCCCGGCAGCTTCCCCTGCGGACCCCCGAGAAGCGACGCGCCGCAGGCTCAGGTGCAGAGGACACTAACGGGGCCTCGCCCACGAATCTGAGTGGGAAACAGCGTGCGAAGAGAAAGTCGGGGGAGTGCATTAGAAAGTTACCCAAATACTGAAAGGGAGGAGGGCGGCTCGTGCAGCCGTTTCTCCGCGTTGACGATGGCAGCGGTCAGCCTGAGTGAGCCCGGCCCCTGCGGCTGCTGCGCTCCGGAGCAGGGAACCACCCGCCTGAAGGCAGCAGCCCTCCGGCTTCCCTCGCCGCGGACCAGCCGGACCAGCAGGTCAGACAGCGGAGCAAACCCCCTCCCGTGCGCTCGGGGAGCTGCGGAGTCCGAAGAGACCGAACTTGAGGCGGCTTCTCACCATCAGGCCCCGAGCCGGTCGCACTGGGTTAGCGAGCACCTATTGAGTACCTACTGGATGCTACGCACCGTGGGGGAGGGGGAGAGTGACAGTGAGAGCACAGCCCTCCCCAGGATGACCTGTAGTCCAGTGAAGCTGAGCCCCCGTGCAGTGCCCAAGTTACGCCCACACCGCCGGGGTGAGGCAGGACCAGGAGGCCTGAGTCCGCCTCGGGCCGGGATGGGCTTCCGAGAAGAGGTGGCGGTGGAAGTGAGTGGTGTACCCCAGTAGAGTCCAAGCAAATGGGGGGGGAGGAGGAGAATGAATGAATGAGGTGAATGAGAAATTAGCATGAGCAAAGGCAAGGAGGCAGGAGAGGGCATGGGCCCCCAGGCAGCTCACACAGGTGTGCGCAGTGAGGGCCACGGCTTAGCCGGGGAATGACGGGGTGTGTGGACGACAAGGACGTGGCATAGGGAAAAGACTGTTTTGAGAGAAGGATCGCAGGACTCAAAATAGATGTGGTATGAAATACGTAATCTAACTAATATAATGCAGGAAAGACAGGCTGCCCAGCAAACAGGTGAAACCATTCTGACGGTGATGGAGTGAGACTAGAAGGCCTGTACTTACCAAGAAGTACTACTAACTTCTTTACCACTGTATGAACAAATGCCCTGAAGCAGGGGAAGATGACAGGGCAAGGAAGAAATCAGGAAACTACTGAATGGTCCAGAAAAGGAATACACCAGCTTCAACTGCAGTAGTGGCCCTGGGAATGGAAGGAAGGTGACAGATCCTCATAAAAGAGGCAGCATCAGTGGAGAGTCATTTAATGGGATCCACGCCGGCCCCTCTCACCTCAGGACCCCACCGCACGCCCACTTCCGCTGCTTGTTCTTCTACCAAGAGTTCCACTTCTGAGGTTGTGACCTCACCAGTTTGCCTCAAGCATAAATTACTGATCTGTAAAATCTCTCCCCGTACAGCTCTTGATGACCTCATCAAAGGCACCCACTCCTGCACCTTTTCTTTAAACCACGTCTTCTGGGGTTCATTTAATGTGGCCTCCATCAGCTTGTAGGATGCGTCCTCCTCAGTCCTCTCTGGGAGGTCCACAGGGTAAGGCCCCTGCCCATCCCAGTGGACTCACCGGCCTTCTCCATTTACACACCCAATGTGAGTCCTGCCGGACACGAGCTCCACTATACCTCTCTGTATCTCCAAGGCCTGTGTAAAGTCCTATTTCCTGGTGCTCTCCACCTCCAATGTGCTAAATCAATACATTAGCTCAAAATTTCCATAAACACACATTCCAAAGCCTTTCTCTCTACTTAGAAGACAAGTCACCCCAGTCGGGAGGCCAGGAGCCACGCCCGGATCTTTCTCTACCTTCCATAGTTGCCTGGTGACTAAGTCCTATTCAGGAATGGAAATTTGAGAAATTTTGAGCCTTATTTTTGCCTCTACTTTCTCTATGAAAGTAGATTTCAACATCAGTTTTTAGGGGCAGGCAGGATGGGAATCAAGGTCAGTGGGCAGTCTTGGTCATAAAACAAGAGGATGGAAGTATAAAGGTCTCTGAGATTCCGTTCAGTTTATACATATTATAACTAGTGAGTACAATCATTTTGAAATATATTTTAGGTGTATTGTTTGATACATATCTCTTCAGAGTTTATATATGTCTCATTATCTCGATCTCTCCACACTAAAATTCAATCCCACTGTCTCTCTTAAAGAAGTTACCTTCGATATATGAGCCTCTAAATACATACAAGGAATACAGAAAACAAGGGAAGAACAAACTTCCAGCTAACACAGGACAAAATAAGATTTACTTGGGAATGAATGAAAAAAGTAAAACAAAAATAAACTTACTGAATTAAGACAAAAGTGTTGGAATTGGTGCATTTGTGTTAAATAATGTATTATCATGCAAGATATAACAAAAGTTACTTTCTAACTTAAATAGAATAAAGCACATAGATCCTTGTTCAATAAGTTCTCTATGACTAAATTATACTGAGTTGTATTTATATAGAAAAGAGGCTAAAAACTAATCAAAAGCCTTAAGCTATGTACCACACAATAATTTCTTGGCAGTAACCTCCCTTTTCAGCAATGATATTCTAATGCATATATATTATATTACAGAAGAGCTTAATTTTACCTATGTTTCAAGAGGCAGCAATGTAGTTGGCATTACAAGTTAGGTGTTTATGTTCATATAGAATTGAAGAGTACTTTGCGAATTTCAAGCACACCAATACATTACTTTTCCTTACCACCTCTCACATGAATTTTGCCCCCAATTTTCAAACTGGCTACAATACATTAGAAACCAAAACTGCAGTATATCCTGGCCCCTGAATCCTGGATTGCTTCTCTGTGAAACTGTGATATTTTGAACAATACTGCATGTGCAAAGTTCTTACAACTGGCCCTGGAATATTATACGTAATTCTCTTACCATAGCTATGCTGAAGATGAGGTGGAGTTGGAGACACCATGGCAATGACAAAGGTCAAGGGTTGGGGCGCATAGAGGAGGGTGGAGGGGGCCACTGGCTCCACCTGTCTGTGGATCACCCAGCCGGTCAGCCGTGTTACCTACAAGCCAGAGCAGGGAACAGCGGGTGGAGCAGAAATCAACCAGCTTTGTGAGGAAATGAGAAACGCTACCAATGAAAAGTCCGACTTGTCAATGAAGGGAAAAATTCCTTCATCATGTGAAATTTCCTTGAGAATTATCAATCAGTTGATCTTTTGAATCAAAAGATAAAACCCCTAAGTTATGTAAGACTTCTTATATGGCAAAGCCATAGATAATTAAAGTTGTTAAGACATATGGTAAGAAACAGAACAAATATCCTTTGTTTCTTAAAAATAACTACAGGGCAAAACCCTTGGATGTCAGAAATAACATGAAGTTATATTTTTTATGCCCCATCAATGAACTATCTAGGAATAAATTTAACCATAGAGATGAAAGATCTCTATAAGAAAAACTATAAAACACTGATGAAACAAACTGCAAATGACACAAATGGAAAAACCCCTCACACTCGCGGACTGAAAAAATTAGGTGCGCGAAAATGACCAAGCTGCCCAAATTAACCTATAGACTCAACATAATTCTTATCAAAGTAACAACATCATTTTTCACAGAATTAGAAAATAAAATCCCCAAATTTCCATATGGAACCACAAAAGAACCCAAACTGCAAAAACAATCTTAAGCAAAAAGAACAAAGCTGGAGGCATCACATTATCTGATTTAAGATTATGTTACAAGGCTGTAGTAAGGAAAGCAAGGGGATATAGAAACGGACACATCAACCAATGGAACAGAATAAGAACCGGAAAGAGAGTCACATGTTTACAGCCAGCTGATCCTTACAAAGCTGTCAAGAGCATGCACTGGGCAAAGGACATCCTACCCAGTAATTGGTGCTGGGAAAACTGGATGCAAAAGAATGAAAGGGACCCATATCTCTCACCACATACAAAAATCAACTCCAGTTGGATTACAGACTTCAATATAAGATTAGGAACTATACGAGTTCTACAAGAAAACCCAGAAAAAACTTTTCTGGACATTACTTCAGGCAAATAAGTCTGACAATTACATTCGTGAACTCATCTTAGAAAAAGTTAAGCAAAGGGGAGAATTTCTCAGTGGGCACAAAATATTCAGGCCATGGGCACCCTATAAGCTCTGAATTGACTATTGTACAATCCATGCATGTAAGGAAATCCCACTTGTACCCCATCAAGTTGTATAAATAAAAATATTAAAAATAAAAATAAAACTTTCAATGCCTCCCAAGCACCAATGACTAGAAACTAAAAGTGCCATATTGAGCTAAAAAGGTTAAAAAAAGAGAAAAAGGTACCAATTGTCAGAAGACACAGATCAGAAGGTAACTATGAAAACAGTTTAAATATTATTTTCTCAGCAAGTCCATTAAATAAAAGATTGGAAAATAAATTGTAAGACTGAATTATTTTTTTCTTTTCAAAATGTCATCCGTGTAAACAAGAATGGCTTATTCAATGTTAGAGTGACATGTGTGTATGTGTTTGTGTGTGTGTGTGTTGTGTAACCTCAACATCACAATATTTAGTGTCACATTGCTTGGATTCAGACCCCGCAATTTACTAGCCGTGAACGGCTCCATCCCTACGGCTCGGCTTGCTCTCAGGTGAAGTTGGGATAACTGTGATACCCCCCTCACAGACATCGTATGCATGGCTGACATCAAGCCCTCCATAAATGATCATTTTTACTACAACATACATGAATAACTTCTTTAAAAAGCTCTTATTAATTTTGAGATAATAAATGATGAGTTCAACAGAAAAAACATCAGGAAGAGAGAATAAAAAACACAAGGTAAGTGTGATGTTATGCATATGTATATCATGCTATGAATTAAGATGATACTCACAAAGTGAATGAAAGTAGAGTCTTACTGAAACATTCTGTTGCTTTTAAATATAAAAATGACATTGATTCTATCAAACAAATCTTTTCTCTTTTTATGTGGCATAGTGCTATGAACGTCTAATTATTAAAAAATGATCAAATGCTTTTCAATTGAAGGAAAATGTCAATACTGAAAGTAAACTTTCTAAAAACTTCCATGATCAAGTTAATGTAACATTAAAAAATAATTTTGAGTTCTATCAGCCTTACTCCACATGATCGCAAAAACTAGCAAAAGAGTTAGATTAAGAGTTACATAATTTTTAAGCTCCCCTTCTTAGGGGGAACACAATCCTTTATCCTAATATTAATTAGTAAGAAATGCATAGACAACTAGAAAATTAGTTTTAAATAGGAAGAATGTTCTTTATTTTGAAAAAGTTTATATCTAGTCCTGCATTGATTATCAATGCATTGTCTTATATCCAATACTAAGCTTCACACAATTTACAAAGCTGTGTAGGGCATGGCCTTTGCTCTCTGCAGGGCTAAATACAGTAGGTAAGTGTGTAAAAATTCACTAAAATAATAAAAAAGGAAAACTGCATTCTCTGTTATTTGGTCCAGCAAATGTCCTCCATTATAGAAAAGAATCTACAAGCTAGAAAGAGTACAGTTAAAATCCTTTTAAAAGTATATTTGTGAAATGTTTTAAATGATGATATTTGCCTCAAAACTATCAGTTCTATCTTTTTCTTGTGGGCAAAAAGGTATAAATTGCTGCGCAGTGAAGGAATCCAGTACAAATATGGGTGTGCTGTTATTTTTATTCCACTATTAAAGACTATTAAAGACAGCAAGGAAGAGAATCACATGCTTGAACATAAACATCAGAATAATCTGTTAAGAAGGTATCACAAACCTAGAGTGAATTTGATACTCTGTCCCTGGGCCAGTTATAGCAGGCCTGTCCCCCGGGGCATTGCTGGGTGGCCCAGCCTCACTTCCCGCCATGGCCCACACTCTCCCTGGGCTCCCACGGGCTTCTCGAGTCTTTGAATGGAACAGTTTGTCCTGATTTCTGATCTTCGTTCCCTTGCTCCTTAAACCTTCCCCTTGCCTGCCTAAGCCCTGCTCCATTCCTCCTCCAATGAGAAAAAGGCAGAAGGCGCTTCTCCTCAGGAACGCCCTCCCAAACCACCAAGTGGGGTTCCCCCTCTTACACACGGTCTCAGTGTATACTGGGCATTTTGTTAATAGCACTTTGTTGCCATTGAAATCAAATAGTTGTTTCTGCAGCGACTTTAAGTGGGTAGTGTTGGACTTTCTTGGCACAGGAATCACTGAGATTCCGGGTGATCACTTCCATCACCAAATCTCCAAGTCATAGAAATTTCCCTAACAGCATGAACACTGGGAGATTGATGTTCTCTCTGTGTGTCCCTGATGTACATGTTGTAAGTAGGCCGGCTGCACCAGAGCAGCTCAGCTACCCTCTGCTCTCAGAGCTATTGGAAGCTGCTCTTTCCCCGGCTTCATTGGGAGAACTAGGCATGGGCTAGGGTAAGGACCCTCAGTGTGTGCTAGTCAGGACCTCGTTCCACAGCAGCACACCCGGTCTCCCAGGGCCGCCACACAATCTTGGATATAATCCCCACAAAATCCTGGTGATGTTCTTATGGGAAGAATCTGCTGGGGCACCTGCCTCAGACGGCCAGAGCCGGGAGGAACATTGTCACGAGCATCACTCTTCCAGGCCCCTGGCTTCTTGCTACTGTCCACACTGTTTCTAACTCCTCGGAACTCAACATTCTGCTATGGATCTGAAATTGCCCAGGGTTTTATGAAAGCAACTAAGCAGTATAAGAAAGAACACACCTCCCTCACTCTCTGCTGTATTATTGCCAGAATTTCTGAAGGAATTGGACGGTAGTGGCGTCATGCGGCTCTCGGCAGGTACTCACATCTAAGAAGCTCACACCAAGCTATGCTAAATTTAATTACAGAAACAGATTGTCCAAACACCTGCTTTATTTCTTCCCAAATTTCAGATTGAGAAATGCATGTAAGGAAGAGTTGCTTATTTCAGTTAAACGCATATGTGGACAGAGTAACTGACAAGGAGAATATCGCTGTGTACATCGTGTGTCTGCTCATCTGTCTTCACAATAAAATGGTGCTTCTTGAGCCATTCTCAGCACATTCTTGTGTCCAAGAAAAACACAAAACCAAATCTAAAGGATCTAGAAAATGGACTTAACTGGTTTCTAAAAGTTCCAAGATGGAATTAGCAGGCGATCTGCATTAGTTGAAAACATAGGCTTTGAAGTCAAACTACCCGGATTCTTTCACCTTCATTCACTTTAGTAATTAACTTCTCTGTGCCTCAGTCTCTTCATCTGTAAAACAGGTATAACAGCAGTTCCTGCCTCATTCATCGTCATGAGTATTAAAGCAGTTAATTTAGAACTGTTTCTCATATGTTAATTATCATGTTGATAGCATGATATCCTTGGGTCAAAATGCCTAGAACTATGTTTAAAAGCATGGATTTTACTGCGTATAGATTAAACATCAATAAATCTGATGCTACAATCTTTTCCTGGCTCACATTATACCTGCATTATGATTACTGTCATCATCCCCATCCTCACACAAGTTGTGGAAAGTTGTCCTGAAAATTCTCTGTGGATTGCTGTCACCCAAATCCTCCAGGATGGCCAGCTCGTTCTTCGCGGCCTCCTCACCCTCACTCTTGCTGTCTGACTTTCTTTTCTTCCTCACATTGCTTCTTCTACGGCTCACCCTCCTCTCCTATCTTCTTCTTCCTTATATAGAGTAGCTTAGAATGGGAGAGAGGAAGGGAAATGGACACATCTCCGGCTCTGTGCTTTGGTGTGTGTTTACACGTGCAGACATGTTTGTCGAGACACTGAAACTGAAGTCATAAAATATTTACTCTAACTATATCAAAGAGAAAAGGGCATAATTTCAGAGAGGTTCTCTATGTGCTCCTGGAAAAGCAGAGTCATGGGAAGAGCAGGGTAGCATGTGAGGTTCAGGAGCAGCGGATGTGAGATGGATTGCTTTGCTCTACCCCACAGTACCCGAGGCCCGGGTGGGATGGACTCCCCAGCCATCTCAGGTGAGGCTAGTCGATCACCTGCAAATTGCCTGCCCTCTTCAGGTGTCTTGATCTTCTCACAATATGGCGGCTGGATTCCAAGATGAAGTGTTTGGACAGGGGATGCTCCAGAAAGCAAGTTCCCACCAAAATTGGGCCTTTTCTGTTGTAGTTTCTGCAGTTGCATGGCGTCATTCCCACCATTCTGTACTGATCAGAGCAGTTACAACCCTGCCCAGGTTAAAGGGGACAAGACGTAAAGTCTACCTCTCAGTGAGAGGACTGTCAAAGAATTTGAATTTTACTTTGCGATCTCTTCCTGTCAGACTTTTCATTCACGCCAGTGTTAAGTAGCATACATTGGTAAAATCAAGCTGGAAATAGTTGATGCACTCAAAGAAATCATGGCATTAACTTTAAATGAAAGAGCTGTTTACAGAGATGTGGATGGGTTGCAGGACCCAATAGCGAACCGCAGAGAAATCAGGGACTATGACAGCAAAAGCCAACGACCACCTCTAGGCATAAAAGGGGAAAGGAGGACCCGGCCAGGACTGCAGCTGTGGGGCAGGTGCTGTGAGGAAGGAGTTTCAGCCTTGTGTAGAGGAAAGAATCCATCACGAAAACAAAGCCCAGTAGGGAGGGAAGGAAATGATCTTCCCACGCTCGCTCTCATCCCAGCTCTGGTCTCCTGCCTCTGACTTTCGTTAGCAAACTTGACCAGAAGCCAGAGGCAGGGCAGCTTGAGAAATGTCTTCTGTAAAGTGTGTCGTCCCAGAACACAAAACAGTGCAGAGAAGGCCAGAGAGAGAATGAGAACCCAGCATGGGTTCACCCTCTCCAACCTCAGCATCCTCTCCTGACTTTCGTATGAACAAAAATATGTTCACAACACAGGTGATACACATATTCCTACCAGCCACTGCATCCACTCAGCCCTGTATAGAAGCGGAGTAGACATGGCAGCCACCATCTTTGCTTCTCCTGAACAGTAATAATTAATACCAAACATAACTGCATCCGCTCCTGCACCGTAGCTGGCCTCAGAGCTGCATTAATCCTCATGGCTTCCTTCTCCCTATTATACAACCCCCACTGCCTGTCAGCACCTCAGCCGGTCAAGGACTTTTACCTGACGAGGAGACGAGCTTCACCTCCCCATAAGCCACTCTACAGAGAGTAGAGTAATTCTACTCTCTTCATTAGGTACCAGAGTTTCTCATCGACCATTATTATCCAAGGGACAATGTCCAGAGACATGTCAGTGAAGCCCTGGGTGTCAGCCACACACCTTGCCACCCAGCCCAGTCTGTGTAGCAAGAACTCTTTTCCTCTTGATAACAAAAGTTAGTCTTTCTCCCCAGGACAGAGATCACCATTTTTGTTTCTTGGTTCACAGTGAAAGTTGTATATGTACGTGATTCGATGGATGTTGCGTAACCTTTGGCAACATTTACATTACAAGTGTCAAGGGGACAAGGAATCCAGGATTAACGACATAGCCCTGTGGCCAGTGGCTGCGGCAGCTTTGTCTGGTATTAATTATTCCTTACCTCCCTCTCTTCCCTTCCCCTTTAGGAGAAGCAAAGACAGTGGCTGCCGTTTCCACTCAGCTTCTACCCAGGGCCGAGTGGGCGGGTGGCTGATAGGAATGTGTGTATCACCTACGCTGTGTCTGAGATTTATGTTCATCCAATCAGAAGTCGGGCCAGGATGCTAAAGATGGTAAAACTATGCTGGTTTACTGCACGCACGGCGCACGGCCCTTCCCACTCCTTCTGTGACCTTCTCGGCCCCACTTTGTGCTCTGAGACAATGCCCTTTACAGAAGACATTTCTCAAGGCATCTGGCCCTCGGTCTTCTGGTTGGAGTTTAACAAAGCCTTTTAGAGCTGAGCTGTTAGGGGTAAATTTATGCCAAAAGAAGGCGTAGTAAGTATTTAGATCCTTCATCGCATCCTGCATTCTAGGGTAGTGCACACAGATTCACAGGACTAGACGCTTAGACTTGGGGAAAAGAATGTGAACAAAAGGCTGCAGGAGCTCTAAGCTGCATGTTAGGAAACACTGTCCTCGTTCCTGGTGTGACCAGGGCCGGGACACGGCGGCAGTAGGATGTGGTGGAACTATAGCTCCCGCTCCAGCCTGCCAGTCGTCACTCACAGATGATGAAGAACCAGCCTTGTCACTGGCACCGATCAGGGACTGGGGTAGGAAGCCCCCGGCTGTGGGTGTGTAGTGTGGCTCGCTAGTGAGATGACTCACCACAGACATTTTCAAGGTTGGAAGAGGGAGTGGGGCCAGACTTCCGCTGGCAGGATGGAGGGGGTGATTGGTTCCAGGAAATGCAACTGTCCAGGATTTATTGCCTAAGCACTTAGCCAGTTTCCTCAGAGCCTGGAAGGAATACGACTTCTCTCCTCTGTGGCCAGCTTCCATGGGATCGATTGTAGGCTAATTAACCTTTAATTCATGCAATAATCAAAGAAAACACTACCATTCCCCACACCAGTTACCTGAATCTGTGCACTCTGGCCCTGGGGAGAAGACAGCTTTTTTGGCTACTTTGAGGTGATAGCATTTGTTGTATCCCACGGAACCCAAATAGTTGAGTCTGATGCCTTCCAGCTGGTGCTGTACTTGAGCCTTCAGAAGGTTATTTCACTGTCATGCCAGTTGGTAGGAGTGAAGGGGGATGTAGAATTTTACAGGCTTTTGCCCACTACTATGCTCCTTTCACCATGCAAGGAACTTCTTAATCAGAGTTGATGTTGCTTGGGACACCATGGTGATAAATAAGAAATTCAGTAAACGCACAAATTATTTTCATGGTAGAAGCAATATTGGAAGAAAAGACAAACCTAAGTTTGAGACATTTCTGTTCTTCTGGAGATAAATCATTACCCCCAGTAGTGGGAGTAGCTCAATGTGATCCTAGTACATGACTGACAGGTCCCTCTGGGTTCATACTGAGAATTTATCTTTGTATTTGCTGTTGGCAGTTTGAGTAACTGCCTTGGCAACATGAAGATCAGCCTTGGCAGCATGAAATACTGATTTCTGAACCATACCCAGCCTCCGTTCCTGCTGCCATGACTATGAAGTTCAAAGGCTCATTGAGGAAGCATCAAGGAGCACAGATGGGGAGGAAGGGACTGGGCCCACCTGCAGGGTGGGTGTGGCCTCCTCCACCCAGTAGGCGCACTCTCTCGTGGGCAAATGCAGAGGGCAGATGACTTGACACAAGGAATCCACCCATACAGCACAGCCTTTCAGTCTTACCTCAACATTGCAATCTATTTCTCCCAAATAACTTTGAAGCCAGATACATATGTCTAAGACACTCCTGTTTCCATGACCCACAGAAACTATGAAATAGTTGGAATTTATTATTTTAAACCACTAAGTTTTGGGGTTATTCGTCATCCATTATTTGAATAATGGACCCACCTACTCTGTGACTAAATTTGATAGCACATTGTTCTTTGAACTATCCCCTTCATCCCATGTCACCACCCAGAGAAGCTGGAGCAATCTAGTTATTATCATATGAGATCACCACATATGTGGGCAACACAATTCTAGAATCCACTTTGGAAGTCAGTTTCCTAGATCCACTCTTGGTAACAAATTCTGTATTAGGCATGGCCCCTGAAAGAAGAACATGGCTAAGGCAGGAAGGCAACACAGTAACAAGGAGACCATTTACATGAGTTGTGGGAAGGGTGAGGAAACCAGGAAGGAACGGGGCAGCATTCGAGGACCAGAAACAGGAAGAAGGCATTGTTTCTGCAGAACACAGAAGGACGTGAAACTGGATCCAAAATGAGCTGGGGCCACAGGCAGGGAAGAGCTGGGGAGAACAACTCCACCGATCTTTTTCTTCCTTGCCTTCTAACATTCTCCTGCCACCTCTCACTGGCCAGACCCAACTAGAAGCCAGAAAGTGAAGGACTCTTCCTATATCTTTTATATTTATTGAAGTTCACTCATCATTTGGGTGTTGTGGACCACAGAGTCCCCATCTCAGGCTAGCGAGCAGGTTAGAAGAGTGAACGTCTCCATCTGTGCAGGCTGCTGTAATAAAATACCATCAACCAGGTGACTGATAAATGATTTATTCTTCTTCTGGATCCTGGGAAGTGCCAGGTCAAAAAGCCAGTAGAGGCTCAGCACCTGTGGCTCAAGTGGCTAAGGCGCCAGCCACATACACCTGAGCTCACGTGTTCAAATCCAGCCCGGGCCTGCCAAACAACAATGACAGCTGCAACTAAAAAATAGCTGGGCATTCTGGTGGGTGCCTGCAGTCCCAGCTACTTGGGAGGCAGAGGCAGGAGAATTGCTTGAGCTCAGGAGTTGGAGGTTGCTGTGAGCTGTGATGCCAGAGCACTCTACCTAGGGTGACAGCTTGAGGCTCTGTCTCAAAAAAAAAGAAGCCAGCAGATTCCATGTTTGATGAGAGAACCTCCCCATAGATAGCACTTTCTGACTGTGTCATTACATGGCCAAAGGGACAAGGCAACTCTCTTTTATTAAGGGCACTGATCCCATTCATGAAGGTTCTGTCCTCATGACCCAATCATCTCCCCAAAGCCCTACCTCTCAACACTTTCACATAAAGGATTCAGTTTTAACATGTGAATTTGGGGAGACACAAACATTCAGACCAGAGCTGTGAACAATGGCTCTAGAGAAACAAATAGTAAAAACAAACAAACAAAAAACAAGCATATGAGTCAAGCTTTCTACCAAATTTCTGTAATGAATAATGGCTTATAAACCACCTATAACAGACACCATTACTGGTACTATTATTCGACATAAAGTAAGTCACTATATTTCCATTCTCCAATGATGACTATAATATTAGGAGTAAAAACCTTTAACTTCCCTCTGAGAGATTTTCAGATGGGAGCTATAGCTCTACATTTCAAATGGGGCAAAGAAAACACTAGGCAATCCTAATTTTATGCTCATTTCCCACTCAAGAGAACAAATACCAAGTTTAAAAGAAACATAATTAATACTCAAAAAATCCTCAAAATTTTATTTTTACTTACAAGATTTTATAACAATTATGAGAATTACTTAAGCCATCAAGCTACACAGAGTGAAAGCCCTTGAACCCTTCTAGAACAACCATTAGTGGGAATGGGGGAATTAAATTGTATTCATTATAAAATGTTTTTATCCTCTTCTTTGGAATTCTGAGATTTGCATCTTCACAAAAAGCTGGGAAGTTTCTAACTTATATTTTCTGCCCAATAGCAGTAGGTGTGTCTTGGACATGGGTGTCATTTTTATTTTCTTCCCCTCCCCCCACATGCTACCCTATATATAAAACCATTATGAAATCACCCCAAGAGAAATGAGACTCTGAAACTTCAAAACACTCTTTTATCTACAGAACACTTTTGTAGCATGACATGTAACATGTTTAATCGCCTAAAGGGATGAAGGAGAGGCAGATGGCAAGCTGAAGATTCGGAATATCTAACTCTGCACCTGATCTAAGGACACACACCTGACTTAGCTGTCCTCACAGCCCAGTCACCTGCCACGGCACCCAGGTCACACAGCGAGTGGCGCACCAGCAACGCCCTTTAGGACATAAATCGCCCTGCGTGCCAGTACAATGTCTTTGTTCTATTACAGGTAATCACTTAAGGATGACAATACCTTCCTACGAATGAAATTCAATGTACTCTCAGAAGATTAAGGGAAAAAAATGCTTCAAAATCCCAGGGAAAAAACAAATGTCAGGTAAGAATACAGAAGTAGTAGTTCAGCAATGTGAACTTAAGTCAGACAAACACACATCATCTGGTTATTTTACTCCTAATGTCCTATTAAGATATTCTTTCTTTTAGTTTTTTTTTTTAACCTCAAGCCATACTATTTTCTTCAATACGTTATCTTCTGAGTTGAGTCTTTCATTCATCCTCGAGCTTCCTGTATCTCTTATATGTATTGAAGTTCACTCTAACATATTTATGCCTGCTTATAGAATATTTGATATATTTATCAGTTTTTTTCTAATCTACTTACCTGAGCTATGCTGTTTTATTGAGGGTAGGTATCATATCATGTATTCTTCTTTTTCTTTCAGAATATATGAGAGCCAAAAGATGGGGTAGCATTTGCTAGTTACTTCATAAGAGTTTTCCTCACTGACCAAATGCAATGAGTGCTGGCATCAGTATGCTAATTCTCCCTGATAAAAAGAAATTTTCTTTCACCTTGCCACTTCACTTGATGCAATTCAATTATCCCTGTCCTATTTCAGTATGATAACTATCGTAATTAATATTTTTTCAAGGCAGAGCAATATCATTATAAATAATTAGGTATAAATGATTTGGAAGCGTTCTCTTCAATCACCTTAAAGGAGTTGGGCACTGTTTTTAGTGAATTTCAAAGTCTATTGTATGTAAAATATGCATTGTGCACCAAAATATGCATTGTGCACCAAAAAGCACAGCAACCAAGATGCAAATAATAATGGGAGGATGATAGACAAATGTGAACCCCTATACTAAACATCTAAGCATGAAGATTCACACATTTTTCTTTTAAACTTTGTATGCATATGTGAGTGTGAGTGTGCATACTCTTTTTTAAAAGATTCACATTTATTTTAATTTTCTTTCAAAGTCACATTCAATATTCAAAGAAAAAACAAACTAAAATACGTTCTAAACAAAGCAAACAAACTAAAATATATTGTGGATAAAATTTGACCTTCAGTTTCTTTCTGGAGTGCCTTTTTTCTTTATTCTGTGGCCTTTGGTCAAATACAATATAGATTATATAGTTTGATAATATCAAGAATCATATATTGAGGGTCAAAAAATGCAATATTTTGATACTCAATCTAGAATCCTTTGCTGATATGATAAATAAAATGTAAGTATTTTATGAGATTAGCATATAAGTGATTGCACTTTTAATCTCAGTAACTGGTTATCCCTTTCAGTATCCCAAATAAAATTAACTCAGGAGGAAATTTTCAGTGGAGGGAAAAGTTACAATTATGACTGAGTGTGTTTGTGTATACATGCATATATGTATGTATGAAATGGTTAATAAGTAATGGAACCAGTATTTTGTGGTTCTGAAAAATAATAATTGATAAAAGGATTTTCAGTATACTTAGTAAGTGGTTTCTTGAACTGAAAAATATCAGTGCACTATGCCTTTTAGACCAACTGCTGGAATGCCTTTACTCTACTCTTAAGCTTTACATGAATTAAAGTAAAAAGAAATCAAAAGAAATATCTTGGAGTCTATCTCCATGCCTGAAATGCTATGACCTTGACTGAAACTCTGAAACTAATACAATAAATGTAATAAAGTAAGCGATCGAAAGTGCAGCAGAAGCAAGCGGAGGTTAAAAGGTAACTCCAGGGTCAATACTCTGAGAAATGAAGAGCCGTGGACAGCCGTGGACACCGCGGGGCCGTGGGGACGCTGCTGAGGGGAGCACTGTGACAGACCCAGACTGCAGTGAAGTCATTTTTTTGCTGATAGGAGCTATTGCTTCATAATTTAATGGACAGGGATGTGATTATTAAATGAAGTTAGCATCAGTTTTAATAATATTTTCAAATTTACCAACTTTTTAAAATCATGCACTTTTTCTGGATATCCATCTGAACCTGTCTAAACAGTATTTAAATTCATCTCTTTTCTGAGACTCTTTCAGGTCAGTGATATGTTAGTTACCTCTCTGGCTAGGGAACTGGGTACCTGATTGACAAATTTTTCATCCAGATGTAACTTTCTAGAAGTAATCACAAACTTTCTATTATGTGTTTCCCATTTATTTAATCATAAGGTATTTAAAAGTTTAAGTATAAGAAATTTCTAATCTAAAAGCTAAGTTCTAAGAAAATATTAGAAGTTGAAAGTGACCTGTAGCATAAAACATGACTTTTCTTTTCATAATGTTAACACTGTGGGCCACACTGCTTGGCTGCTGTCCTTCTCCGCCTGCTCCTTCTTGCGTCCCCTCTTTTCAGCTCCATGATGCTTCTTGATACCAGATCCAAAGGGTACGTTTAGTTCCAGTTCCTAATCCCTCCAAAAAGATCCTGTCTGGTGGAAGTAAATAAAGTAACACAGGGCATTTATTAACAGAAACATAAAAATAAACAGCTGGTAGCATACGACGGACAATTTTAGTACTATCTATCTCAACTGATGTCATCAACCACAGCAAAGGACTTGAAAATGTCTGGGGGATGAAGAAAGAAACTAGAAACAGAAAAGTGTCACCGTGAAGTCTGTGACCATTCACTAAATGTTGACTGACTGATGTAGACTATTTATTACATAAGGATAATGGTGCCTATTACTTCTCAATAAATATAGAGTAAAAATGGGCCACTAAGCCAACAAATGATGCTCATGATATCATAATCGTAAGTAATTAAGGAATCATCCATCTAGGAGATAAAAAGAAAACTTTGTCACTAAGATTTCAGTTTAAAATTCTCCCATTGAATAAGAATACTTGAAGCTTTCTGATTTATTATAGAAATTCATTTCTGGAAATGTGACATAAATTTAACTCGATTTCAGCATTCATATGGCCTTTCAAAGGTTAATATTTTTCAGGTTACATTAATATTCACTATTTTATTAACAACATCTATAATGTTTGTGATTATTTGTACAGCAATCAGGATGCTAATATTTGAATTAGATTTATCGAGAGGTAGGTATAATAAGGGGGTTCTTATCCATTTTTAAGGATGTGAAATTTGTCCAGGATCCCCAGTTCTCCACCAACCGCCTCACACAGCTCCAGCTTCCTGACTGTATCCACCACTAAGCCTCCTGCTACGCCCGTACTTTGTTTCTAACACTGGAGCCAAACCTCACACATTCTTCCCTCCTGAATCACCTGCAGAAATCACTTCCAAAACACTGGTGCTTCTTTGCCTCTGTGGCTTAAGATTGGGAAAAGAGGCAGGAGCAGTTGCCTGGACCGTTTACCTGGGTTATACCATCATCAGAGTGCTCAAGTCCTTGTTTATCACTTGGACAGTGAAAAAAGACAGAAAATGAGCCCAAACAAATAAACCAAAAAAAAAGCTCTTCTTCCCAGCGTAAACATGCTGCTTTCTCTCCAGACTCCACGGTGGCCCCACAGGAACTTTCAGTCATGTGCAGGGGTTTGTAAAGGAGGAAACGACCAATTGTGGGGAAGCCCAGGTGTGACACAATGTAGAAAACATGTTAGGGGGCAGAGAAAGACTGTGAGACAGGCCAGACAGAGAGAGAGAGAGACGAACGGGGAGAGACGGAGTCGGAGAGAGATGGAAGACCAAGGCAGAGAGGGAGAGAGGACAGAGAAAGAGAGATGAGGAGATGGAGAAGCAGAGAAAGAGAAAGAAATAGAGAGACAGAGACAGAGAAACAGAGAACAGAGAAATATAGAGACATATCAGGGAAATAGAGAACAGACAGTTCTTAGTATTCAAAAGCTGTTAATGTGAAGAGGGAAATCCTGTCTAAAAGCAAAGCTTTGCCCCTTTTCGTTCTGGTCCCCAGACTGTTAGTCCGACTCTAGCCCACATCCACCTACGCAGCACCTTGGCTACTTGCCCTCCTGATCAGATCCTGTAACAGGGTTCTGTGGGTGTGGTGAGGAGGCAGGGATTTGGAGGAAGGACAGACGGCCTTGACTTCTGCCTTGAGATCAGGATCTCAGGGCAAGAGAGATGGGCCGGGCCACCCTCAGTCAATGTTAGAGCTTTCATGCTGAGGAAAAGAGGTCCCAGCCCCTTGCGCTCAAGCACACACAGGTTCACAGTTCTTTGACAGAAGACGCCCCTAACATGTTACCTTTCATAAATATAAAGGCACGCAATGTTTCAGAAGAAAATTAGTGAGGGAAAGGGTGTGAGCAAAAGTGACTTACTGATAAAATACTTTTGGGTTTTTGTTTATCTCTATGTTTTATTGCACTTTTTGTATTTTAACTAAAAAGGCATACACATTTGACAATATCAAATGAGTTTATAAGTAAAAGCAGGGCACTTGGACTTTCTTGTTGGACGTCCAATTTCACCCCTAGAAGTAAATAACTTTAACTATTTACTGTGTATTTTTTTGGTGCTTTTCGATATATAAATAAAACTTGGGCATTTAAATTATGATGAGTGTGAGCACAGCAGGAGGAGGGGAGAAGAAAGCTAACAAATATTTCCAAGCCTGTGCCAGATACGTTAGATGATATTAAACCCCATGAGGTCAGAGACCTCATTTGTCTTATTCTGATAAGCCTCAATCCTTAAAAAACTAGAGTGTGGTACAGCGAGGAGGAAAGAAAGGCAAAAGGAAGGGATGGGAGGAGAGAAAGGAGAAAACCTTAAATGTGAAATTCTAACAATTCAGCTGAAAGAGTTTTATGATGCTGATTTTGTGGATAAGAAGATTGAAGTTTGGAGAAGTTAAGCAATTAGCTCAAAAATCCATGCCATTGCCACTAAGCCAAGCTGCTCACTGGGTAAGAAAATCCTTCTCAGGTGAGCAACCAAAATGCAGGAGCCAGGGAGAGACTCCTCTGGGATCCCCAGTATGGGCATTACAAGCCACATCTATCCCCACACAGCAGACTCCACCAGGCAAAACACATTTGTCTGATTCAGTAGTGAGCTACATTAATTGTTCAGTTTTTCCCTTAAAAAATTGTATTGGTTACACTGCATGAAAGGCATGGTACCTTGAAGCACAGAGATCAATATTCACAAGTAAAGCAAAAATAGAATGAAGCATAAAAAGGCATACAGAGCACAGGGCACCTCATTGCTGTGCCAAGCAAGTCATTAGGCAGAAACACTAAGAAAATTCTGGTTAAGTTACGTGTTTTAATTTTATAATCAAACAACTGATACATCAGAGTTCTACTCTGATGATACCAGTTTAATCAATTTAGTTTCAGAATTTTTTTCAGTCTATCATCAATTTATTTTCAAAATAAACTGAGCCCCGTAAACTCATAAATAACCTGGATGATTATGTTAGCAAAGACATCTAACAATGATAATTTGGAGAAAGCTGTGTCTTGATTATTGTAGATTTACAGTAAGTTTTAAAATCAGGTAGTATAAGTTCTTAAATTTTGTTCTTTTTTCAAAATTATTTTTTTCCCACTTAAGTTCCATTACATTTCCCTACAAAATTCAGAATCACCTTATCAATTTTACAGGAAAAAAATGTCTCTAGCATTTTGCAACGTTGCAATAATCCTATAGATCCATTTGGTATATCACAAATATTACCTCTTCCAATGTATGAACATAGTGAATCTCTTCAATTATTTAGATCTTGAATTTCTTTCAAGAACATTTTCTATTTTTCAGTATGCTTTGTTCTTCTTTTATTCACTTTATTGCTAAGAAATTAATACTTTCATGCTATTGTGAGTAAAACCATTTTTTAACTCAATTTTCAGATCATCTATTAATAGGATAAATGCAGGTCATTTCTGAATATTGATCTCATATCCCAATATGTTGCAAAACTATTAATGTGAGAAATTATATATTTGTGCATTCCTTTGAACTTCCTACCTAAAAGACTAAGTTATCTGTAAATAAAGTCATGTTTACTTCTTTATTTTCAGTCTCTATTCTATTAATTTCTTTTTTCTCATACTGCTTGAAAACTTTAGTATAATTTTGAATACAAATTGAAAGTGTAGACATGCTTTCTTTGTAAATGTCTTACCACAAAAAATAAGTACTAGGGTGATAATTGTGTTAATCAGTTTGGTTTAAGCATTCCACATTGTATATCAAATCATCACATTGTATCCCATAAATGTATACAGTTACGATTTAATAAAAAATTAAATTCAAAAAGATAAAAATAAAAGTATATAAAAAAATTCTAGAAAAAGTGCTACATACCTCATTGCTGAAAATCTCTCTGGTCACCTTCAGAGTACTCTCCTTGGGAAGCTGTGCACCCACAACAGAGCCTCATCCACCCTTCAAAGCAATTTTGAAACACTTTTTCTGGAATGACCATCAGAGCTGTCACTGTATAGTACACAAAAACAAGAAACAACAATACTGATTGCCATTCAACAAGACACTGTCTCATGTCATGCAAACACAGCTGTGAGACACTGATATACCAAGGTTTTGAAACTGACTGAGTTGTCTGTACAGTGCTGCCAAAATAAATGCATGGTGGCAAGTTTGCGAACTTAATTGTTAAACCTTAATTGATGACAGCTCTGATGGCCATTCCAGAAAAAGAGTTCCAACGTTGCTTTGAAGGGTGGACTGGGTACTGGAATCAGTTATAGCTTCCCAAGGTAGTATTGATATTCAACCATGAGTTAAGTAGCATTTTTTTGAGGCTGAGTTCATAAACTTTATTGTCAGACCCAATAATTATGAAATATTAACTGCTTTATTCTATTGATATTTTGATCTTCAAGTAATTTAGGCCTCCGAGCACTCACGTGGGTACTGTTTGCTTGGTGTACTTTTTCCACCCTTTTATGTTCAACCTATTTTTGCCTTTGAAACTGATGTGAATCGCTTGTGAATGTACCCCACATATACTTAGATCTTGTTTCATATTTGATCTGACACTCTCTGCCCTCTAAATAAAAGGTGTTATTTATTTACATATATTATTATTATTTTTGTTATTGGATTCATGTGTGTAATTTTGCTATCTGTTTTCTATTTATCTGTGTCTTTTTTCATTCATTTGTTCTTGTTTACTGCCTTTTCTGTGTGTGTAGGATAATTTTTTTAGTAAATTATTTTAAATGCTCTGTTGAGTCTTTTTAGCTATTTTTTGTGTTATTTTCCTAGTGATCGCTCTAGGGATTACTATATATATCTTAAGTTATTACAATCTACTTCAGGTTTTTACTTATTTAATTTTGGCAAACTTGCTTCAATATACTTTTATTTCCTACCCCTTCCTGTGTCCAATTATTGTCATATATATCATATAGATAAATGTTATAAATCCCATAATTCAGTCTTAATGTAATTTGTTTTTAAGAAATCACATTTTTTTAAAGACTAAAGTAATAAAGGAGAAATTATACACTCACAAACACATACACACATATATATTTTCAATTCTCATCTTTAATGGTACTTATGTTCAATGAATTTGCTTCAGACAATAAACTAGTAAATACTGAACTGTTGCTTCTGGAGGCAATACAGGGTTATGTGCCTATAAAACTCTGTTTCCAATATTTTAATCAACCAATCAATATGTAATTTTGTTTAAATATACTTTACTTAATATACCATGTATTATTGATTCATTAACACTGAATTCATGACTAATGATACCTTAACTCCTACCTGAATGGAGCTGATCCAATATGTGTATCTTCTCTGTAAGGCACATCATAGCCTTCTTGCACTTAGGAATTCTAGAAAATACTGCAGCAGTATGCTTGGGGGGCAATTTAAGCAACAAAATCACTAATAAAAATTATAAAAATGTCAAAAATATGGCGCTTAATAGACCATGAAAAGGACACTTGTTTATAGTATGTGAGCTGGAACAAGGGGTGAGGTTGCCTTGGCCTTACGTGGCTCCAGTTGAGAATGTAGGCATCAAGTGATTGACATTTTTTGCTATTCTGTGTATGTCGATGAATGACGGCAAAAGCCTCATAAGTATTAATTTGGGGTTTTCCAAAAAATTTTAATGAGTAGGTAAATTTACAAATGTAGAATTTATAGTAAGATGAGGATTCATAGACACACACAATGTTTTATATGTAAACACATTTCATTTTATGTTTTTTATTACTTTCTGTGTATTTGAGTTACTATTGTCATTTCCTTTCATCTTAAAATTTATTTTAATATTTCTAAAGACTTGTCTAGCAACAAATCATCTCAACTTTTGTTTGTTTTTATTTTTTCTTCATTTTTGAAGAGTCTCACTGGATATAGGGTTCTTTTTTTTTTTTTTTTTTTTGAGACAGAGTCTCACTTTATCGCCCTTGGTAAAGTGCCATGACGTCACCCAGCTCACAGCAACCTCCAGCTCCTGGGCTTAGGCAATTCTCTTGCCTCAGCCTCCCGAGTAGCTGGGACTACAGGCGCCCAGCTATTTTTCTGTTTATGCAGTTCAGCCAAGGCTGGGTTTGAACCCGCCACCTTTGGTATATGGCACTGGTGGCCTACTCGATGAGCCACAGGCACTGCCCAGATATAGAGTTCTTAATTGAGGGGGTTTTTTCCCTTCAAGCACTTTGTGTATGTTCTTTCATGCTCTGGTTGCTACATTTTTATAAGAAGTCAGCCATTAGTTGCACTGCTGTTCCCATGGCTCTTTGGAGTCATTTTGCTCATGTTAATTTCAAGATATTCTCTTTGCTCTTCACATTCAACAGTTCAACTATGATATTCCTAGTTATGTGTCTCTTTACTTTTACCTTACTTGGGAAAGTAGATTTTTGGGTTTCTTGGAAATGTAGATTTTTTAAAAAAATCAAATTGAGAAGTTTTCAGACATCATTCATTCAAATATCTTTATGCACTTTGTCTCTCTTATCTTATTATCGAACATCTGTTACACATGTTGGTGCATGAAATGGTGTTCTATGGGTCTGTGATTCTCTGTTAATTTGGCTTTAATGTCTTTTAACTCTGTCCTCCAATCAGATTATCACCAATAATCCATCTTCTTTTCTACCATCCCAAATTTTCCGTTAAGTTCATCTTGTGAGTTTCTTAAAATTTTGATTGTTGTACTTTTCAACTCCCAAATTCAATTTTTTTCTATTTCTATAGTTTTTATTTTTCTATTGAGTGTCTATATTTATTGATTGATTGTCACACTTCAATTCTTTAATCATAATTTCTTTTATTTGAACATATTTATACTAACAAATGCTGCCCTGATTTCCAGCACTTCTCAAAATGTTTGGTCAAAAGTGGGACATGGCCTTTAACATATCTTGATAATTCAGTGTTTAGCTTTATTTTTCTTAGTTTTTCTTCTCTTTCCTCTGTAGAATCCATCTCCCTTGAGTGTGTGGCAATTGAGGACTTCATTCATGTTTCAGTCCCTTTTATTAGCGTATCTTCCTAGTATTTGCTTCTATGTACCATAACTCACAGCCCAACCAGTAGTTTAGGCAAATGTGGTGCTCATATCCTTCATACTGGAAGGATTTCAGTTTATCAGTTTATCAGTTCTCCAGTCTCTTCTGGCATCTACTTTCACCTGGCTAACTCCTGCATAAGCTCATCAACTTGCCATGTGTGAAGAGCCTCATTAGCCCCTCCATGGCTCTCTCATTTGCAGGGTCACCCCCATTATATTCCTAGTGATTGCACCATTTTCACCAACACAAACACACTGTAGTATCAGGTGAGCAAATCTGTTGGATTTTCCCACCTGTTTTTTACTGTTTTCCCCATTTTTGGCTAACATTGCCAAATTCTGTTTCCCTGCTCAGATGGAGTCAGTTCCTTTTGATGGCAAAGTTCTTGGCTTTGGAGCCAACCTCGTGCTGTTAGGAGCCAACCACCGTTCTTGCTTACTGACCTGCAAGGAGGGGAAGATGAAAGGGAAGATCATGAGGTACTGCTGCTCTTACTCAAATCTCTAGCATATATTTTTTCAGGAAGAAATAAATGTCAATTTTCTCTCTGCCTCTAGTCAATTTATAGAACCCTAAAATTGTATTTGACAATTTCATATAGTTGCTTTTGCGTGTGTTTGTGAGAGAGAGAGAGAGAAGAGGATGAACTTACTACTTCATGCTTTGATAGCCAGAAGTCCCTCTCTCAATTATTATAAAATATAAATCTGACATACATGGAAAATAAAGCTCATAGAAATAAATAATTTGCTGGGTATTGATTAGGATTTTACTTTTTCTGATTCCTTCTCCTGTGATCTTCCCCCAACATTTACTGCCATCTTAAAATAGTATATTATCCTATTCTTCTTCTCAAATTCTTAAAAAAGCTGATTTATTTACATTTTTATTTACCACAAATTTATATTTCTAAAAAATAAGAAATATACCATAATATACCATACCATATATACCAGTATCTTAAAATCAGCATTAAATACTTTCTTTAGAGTAATTGGGTGGTTTTTTCCTTTAAAATAAACAATAAAAATAGCCTATGAACCATTTTGTCACCTAATTCAATAGTTTACTTTTGATCAGACACTTGCCAAAAGAATATTGATTTCTCAATGTCATTTTTTCTCTACATCATCAGCTATAGACTTCAAATACTGCATTAGGTGCTGACTGTATACTGGTAATCTGCTTGATAGCATTCAAGGTTCACAATGGAATAAGACACCATTTTTTTACCTTATTTAAGTTAAAATAAACCCGGCTGAGATTCATACATTGTGTGTTAATATAAATAAATAATATCCCTTCTCAATAAACCTCTTCTTATTTCTCAGGTAGCAAGATAAACAGAAAAGTTGCCATGACTTAGCTGATGTATCAGTCACCTTATTCACACCTGGAGAGGAAATAATGTATACTACTCAGCAGTCAGTGTCAAATCTGATCGGTTCTGCCTCTAGCTAAACAGTTGATATCAGATAAATCATCTACCTGCATGATGGCAGTGGTTACCTAATGGTTACAATTTTGTGTCATAGGTTTAAATCTTTTATCCATCATGACTTAATTTTTGTAAGTGTTGAGAAGTGTCAGTCTAGTTTCAGCCTTTTACACGTGGCTAACCAGTCCATTTATTGAACAGTGGTTCTTTACCCCAGTGGATATTTTTGTTTGCTTCAGTAAAGGTCAGATGGTGATATGAGGCTGGTTTCATCTCCAGCTTCTCTGTTCTATTCCATAGATCTATATCTTTATTTTCATGCCAATACTGTGCTCTTTTGATCACTATGAAATGATAGTGTGACCTTGAGCCTGATAACATGATGCCTCCAGATTTATTCTTACTTCATGGAATTGTGTTGGCTATTTGGGGGGGGTTTCTAATTCCATATGAAATGAAGAACAATTTTTTTTTATATTCTTCAAAGTATGACAATAGAATTTTAATGGGGATTGTATTAAATCTCTTACACTTATCTTTTGCCAAATTTTAGGTATCCCTTGGGCATTTATCTAAGGAAACATCAGTAGCCCCTGTGATAAGGGTGAATTCTTGAGAACAGCAAGAACTGCTTTGAATACAAAATACCCAGGACACAGTTAAATCCAGAAAATGCGAAGATGCCTCCTTGACAGCATGCTCCATGCTCTTTAGCAGTTTTGTTAACCAATTCTTCTCAAACATTCTTCACTAATTTTAAAACCTAGACATATCCTATCATTTTTACATAATTATGGAAATTTGAAGGTCTATATATTTTTTTTTGAGACCAAGTCTCACTATGTCACTCTGGGTAGAGTGCCATGTTGTCACTGCTCACAGCAACCTCAAACTCTTGGGCTTAAGCAATTAAGCCCAACTAGCTGGGACTACAGTTGCCCACCACAACACCCGGCTATTTTTCTGTTGCAGTTGTCATTGTTGCTTAGCCGGCCTGGGCTGGGTTTGAATCCACCAGCCTCAGTGTATGTGGCTGGCACCATAACCACTGTGCTATGGGCACTGAGCCTGAAGTTCTAGATTTTCATATAGCTTTAATAGAGACTCAAACTGTGTGGAAATGTTCAGCATATTGTTTTACAAAAGGATCAGTCTTATTTTGTAATCAATTTATCATGATTGTTAATAAACACCAGTAATAATCTGCAAACAACTTTAGCCCACAATCCATTGAATAAACATAATTTATATTTTAAAATGGCTAGATAATATTTTTACAAATATGGAACAGTCCTTCTCACCTCAACCCTAAAACCTGCAAGCTATTCTTAATTTTTTAAAACATTTTTTACATGTAGGCTAGACATATAGCCAGATATTTATGTTAATTTATGCATATTGTGGGAATGCAAAATAGTAATTAGCATAAAAATTGCCATGAATAGAGATGGGAAGTATATTTTATAATAGGAATTTAGATGTATCACAAGCTGATAAATATGTTACCTATTTAAACATTCAATTTGGGTACCGAAAGCTTGCATATATATTGCACAATTTACATCCTTAAAACAATTTATCTATCCAAAGTATTAGTCTGCACTTTATAAATTATCATTTACAAGGAAAGTACATATTTTTCTCTGCGATGTTTTCAACATATACACAGTAAATGTTGTAAAAGTCATTTATTTCATCTAAACTATTGACGCACCTTTTCGCTATTTTTTTTATTGCCTTTGAAACCACGAAGAAAATTAAGTACAAGTTCTTGAATTATTCTTATGGGAATATTATGTTTTGGAATCTGTTCACTGGTTTGGAAACTTGTTAATAGCTTTTGAAGCAGCAATCAAAAAGAGTTTATAACAATTTTTTGTAACTCTAATAAAACATCTGTCTTATTCTTCTTAAATTAGTAGTTTCCCACTTAATGTATAGTTCCTACAACATTTTAGACACACTTAAATTTTTTAAATAAATACAAATGTAGCATCATTGATTTAAGTTGCTTGATAAGTCTGTCACAGATTTTTAATTTAAATGCATGTCAGCTCCTAGCTCCAGGCTAAAGAAATCATATTAAATTTCTTATAGTTGAAGTGTGGAAGAAATAAAACGTACAACTTCTCTTTGCCTGATTTAGAAGTGGTTTCAACTAGTATCTAACCATGTCAGATATTCCCACTAAACTCTCATTTTCTGTCCCAGCAAGAAACCCCTCTGAAACTACTCTTTTGTGTATTTCAAAATAACTGTAAGAAAGATTTGGACTGTCCCCACCACAAAGAAATGATAAACATTTGAGATAATGAATATACCAATTGCCCTGATTTGATCACTCCATGTTGTATAAATGTATCAAAATAGTACATGTACCCCAGATACGTGCAATCATCTGTATCAATCTAGAATATTAATAAAAATAATCAGAAAAATTGATGTGATGCCTCCAGTTTCTTTGACTCCAAGGCCTAGTGGTCTCCATGATGAAAAGGTTATTTATACAGTTCAGGAAGAGAACGGTCAAGGTGACCCACTGAGGTGTGGGAAGAAACATCACACCTGTGTTCATTTCATCGGAGATATGAAGCACATATTTGGCTTCATTATGATGTGAATCTGGCACAGCCCTCTGGTTCACGTGTCAGCCCGGCCCACACCACTCATGGTGCAGGAGGTCCCAAGGGAAGAGTGTGGGTGTCCGGGGCCAAGGCCTATTCCCCAGGGCTGCCGCTGCATTCCTGCGTTTTCTTAAAGTTTAAAGTTAAGGCTTATCCACTGAAAAGGCTTTATGAAGTTGTGTGACTTAATTTTAGCTCTTCTCCTCCCCCCAGTCCCTACAAAGCAATAATTGGTTATAAAAGATTCCTAGGAAGAAATCAGAGATAGTGAGAGTAGCAGAGGCCGTGCAGGCCGGGCCCACGGGTGCTCCACCAGGAAGCACAGGTGCGGCTCTCAGGCCACCGCCTGTTCTCACTCGTCTGGCCCCCACTCCAGAAGGGCAGACAACGCCATACACAGAAAAGGTCGAGCCAGACTCACAACCTTTAATGAGTCCCATCATCAGCCCCATGAGTGAGTTAAAGTAAGTGGCAATGTCATCTTTGCCAAATAGGAGACAGAGTCAACAAAATCTTATTATCACTAACAGACACATGGATTTGTACCCAAGTGAACCTATTACACCATGAGCCACTATCAGCTTGTGATTGTGAGAACTACCACATATATCGCTCAAAGCCTCTTCTGTGATTGTTAAAAATAAGCATATGGCCGAACTGCCTCAAAAATTAGCCGGGTGCTGTGGCGGCACCTGTGGTCCCTGCTGCTTGGGAGGCTGAGGCAAGAGAATCGCCTAAGCCCAAGAGCTGGAGGTTGCTGTGAGCTGTGACTGTACAGCACTCTACCGAGGGCAATAGAGTGAGACTCTGACTCTACAAAAAAAATAAATAAATAATAAGCATATGAAGACAGACTTCCATAATGTTCTCAGCAATGTTCATAAAATTTTATACATTTTCATGATAAATATTGTAGTCCCACAGGCATATCATCTGTACATAGCTCTAAATGCACATCAAAAAGGACATAGGGGGGTTTTTTGGTTGTTTTTTTTTTATTAAATCATTGCTGTGTACATCAGTGCAATCATGGGGTACAATGTGCTGGCTTCATATACAATCTGAAATATTTTCATCCAATTGTTTGACATAACCTTCATGGGATTTTCTCGTTTATTGTATGAAAACATTTGTATTCTGCATTTAGTAGGTTTCACCCGTACCTTTTTAAGATGCACCATAAGTGTGATCCCAGACATAGGGTTTTAGAAAATGTCAGAGACACCGTTCTATATCATTATTTGTCATACTCTGGTGCAAACCTAGTGACCTTGTTAAATACAAAGTTTCCTTATCTAACTTTAAAGAAATCTGTTGCAAATCGTCATAAGAAATTTTAAGAAATTTTGTCCTTGAAAAAACATCTGATTGGCCCCTTTCTCTCTTTTCCCATTTACAACATCTTTTTTTTTTAAGAACAGTAGAGGCATTCTAATGCCTGTTGCCCCTTTTCCATTGATTGTAAAAATAAGAGAGGAATATATTTAAGGTAAGATGAAGATGAGTCTCCTGGCAGAGCCTAACCAGGATGACTGGAATGGGAGGAATACAGCAACATGAGCGATGAGGCTTCCCTGAGCCCTGGTCTGTGAAGGAAGCCCACCCCATTCCCCCCGGGACAGCAGCAGATGCCTCTTTCCCAAGACTCTAGTCATTCTGAGATTTTATCACATGGGTAGATAGAAAAAAAAAAAGTTGTTTTTTTTTCTTTTCAAATGATAGAGAACCAGGATACACACAAGGATGTAAAATAATCCAAAGTCATATTGGGATTTGGCTGCCTTCCATTGGCAGAGGCGCTGACAAGGATTTCTTCCTTTCCATCTATATTAGAAAGGACTTAAAGAACAGGACAGGTGTGGTTTTTAAAGATAATCTTTATTTTTGAAAAGTTAATTGATAGCCATTACTGTGATATCTACGAGTTCTGCTCCATTTTTTACCCTCTGCTTCTGCCCAAAAAGCCAACAGTTTTAGACAAATGTGTGAAGTCATAGAGTTTCATGTTGAAACTGGAAAATAATTTACAGAGTTCAAAAATATATTTATGGCAATCAGCCCAGCTAGAAAGACTAAATTTAGAACCAATTGCACAGCTGATGGAAAGAATACTGGATTACAAAACAAGCTGTTCTGATTTTGCAGTTAGTGTTTATACTACTAAGCTTTATTGTGTAATTGTCTTCCTGACTCTGACTGCCCCTAAAAGTTACATGAGTTTGACAAGTACAGAGGACTTTGTTTGCATACTTTCATGTTGGCAATAATAACACCAAACCCACAGAATTGTAAAGATAAAATGAAGTCATGTTATGAAAATATTCTCAAATACATATATTTGAAGCCCCATGGAAATGCTATTGTTACATACAAATAAAATGAGAAATTGGAATAGAGTAACATTTTAGAAATAATTTTACCCTGTATATCTGTTATGGATCTATTATAGAAATCATTTGAGTTGAAGTCAAAATGGTTGAATATTGTTACCCAATATACCCTTTGCTAACTATAAACTCTATATAATTAACATTCTTTCAGTTCTCATTTGCAAATATTTCCTTCCTAAGGTACAAATATATAATTGGTAGTAAACCTTACACATTCTTTAAATTTCTTGAAGTTCTCTGATGCTTGTGACTATATTGAAAGTTATTCTTTATACATGACTGGTTGGCATTCATAATAATAGTAAGAAGCCTTACCCCAAGAACTTGAACAGATTAATGGATAATGAAACATAAGCTCTTTGATCAAGAAGAATTGATTTAACACGCAACAATTATTTGTACAGAAGAAAGAATTCCTTTAAGTTTGTCAATGCCCAGTTTTTAAAATGAGACTTTCAGAAGACTGTGTCATGGCACAATTTTAATTTTTTTGAGCAAATTTTGGATGTGCCACCATTCTATCATACATGGTATATCTAAATAATATCTAAGTCTGAATTACTACAGTTTAGACATGTGCATTCTTCTGAGTTCGCCTGTGCTGTACCATGAATTACACGTATATTCCCTAGGGTTTCTCTGAAATGTCTGATGTCAACGGATCTTTCTTAATTACAGACACACACACAGAATGCACACTGTCAGTCACACAGAAGAGAAAAATTATGGAGTTTTTACTGGAACCATTGGCAAAGTTTTCTGTATTTTCTTTACTTCTCACTATTTACTAAAGAGCAAAGGGAATATCCAGGAGCAAGTCATTTATCTGAAATCTGAAAAGGAGAATAGTGCTGGAATCTAAAGTGCAGCTCATGCTTTTTACATTACTTTCTCTTCGGGTTTGTTGTTAAAGTTCCTTAGTTTTGAGAATCTCCTTTTGCTCAAATTGCCGCATTTTTTAGAAAATTGAGTTTGTTTAGTACATATTTAAATGATGCATTCATACAAAAGCTTTCTATCTTGGTTTTTCTAATAGAATTTATCTGATAAAGCATCTGGCTCCTGTGTAGAATATTCTATTATGGCTAAGAAAAGCCTTTTGCTGGATTGTAGTGACATCAATTTCATAAATTGTGTTAGCATTAGTTCAAAAAGAGAATTGCTATTTCAGAGGCCAATATTTCATGAGGCTAAAATGAGTTTGTGTTATCTGTGGGGAAAAAACATGTTGCAAAACATCTTTCTATCAAAAATGATGCGCATTTCAATCAGCTCATTACACACGGAGCAGTGGAGATAAAAGCCAGGATCTTGGTACCAAAAGGGTCCCCACAGGAGAAAGGGGAAAAGAAATCTTAAATTAAAGCGTCATTAGGGTTGTAACCTCTCTGTGGACAAATAACTAGAGAATGAAGGAAATTACAAAAAACATTTGAGTTGGACCTAATGGGCCATCCAGGGCACAGCTGCAATGCCCCTGCCTCAGACCATGTGTCTTAGTCTCTAACACTCATCCACGGCTGGATGCTGCTAACAGGTGCAGGGGCTTTAGTACACACATGATTAGTAGTCACTCCCATTTATTAGTTTAAAATAAGTTGAACACATCAAGGAGTCAAATTGTTATACCAAAGTAAAACATTGCTTCTGGGTCTGAGGGTTGGGATAACATTCTTTTCCTAGCCCAGATTATTCTGTGTTTATTTTCTCTAAGCCCAGAACACTGCCACTCTGCAGAGTTTTTTCAGCTCTTCCTCTGTCGTGGAAGCTGAAATACGAGGCACATCGCCTACTCCTGCTGCTTCTTGATTGCTCTGAGCTAGATGCTGAGGCCGGCCTTCAGGAAGCTGGCATTCTGGTACACATCTTCTCCATGAATTTCCCCAGATGGTCTTTGTATACTTTCACGTCCCAACAGTCCACACCTAAACACATCAGCTCAAAACCATGCTATAAACCACTCACCGGCTTCTCTTGTGTCACATTTGTAGCAGGTGTGTGACATTTTCTTCTCTCAGCCCCAATGTTAAAATCTCCACTTACTGTAATACCCAGGCCCCACTCTGGCACATCATCATTTTACAACTTTGTTCATCCAAAGGTCTCCAAGCCAGCTATACCATTCGAAACACAGCACATTTTAAAGCTAAAAAGTATTCACGGTTTTTAGCCTCTGTTTCTTTCACGGCTTCAACTTCACATTTTTTTCCCCAACATCAAGTTCCTTCTTCTCTATTTGTAATCTAATCAATCAGGGACTTGGATGACATTTCTATAACTTTCATCACCTTTGCTGCTTAGGATGTGAATCACAGCAAAAAGTCCTTGCATATCATCCCAATGCTTAAATTATGAATGCTCCCACAAGCATGCCTTTAGAGTCTGTCTTTTTGTCCTTAAGACATTTTCAGAAACAAAAAATCATCAAACTCCCTTTTGAATGACTCTACCCATTGAGCTGGTTTTGGTGGTAGTGTTGTTTTACCCTCAGGTATTTTGACATACGGGATAACTAAGTACAGATGTTCCAATGCTATTATCATGCCTATTTTATTGAGGGAGCAAGGTATTCACTTATCCAGAGTCCCAAGAGCAGTTGCAAGAAAATGATGCACATCCAGGCTCCTCCACACCCCACTCTACCAGCCCGGCAGGACGTGCTCTGCTTGTTTCTACAAAAGCCACACACCTTATTTCATGAATAACATATAAAAGTCAAGATCCTGGTGCCAGTAGTTGGCAGACGTAGGATACAGCTGTTTTTCTTCACCTCAAACTCCCTTGTTTGAGGACTTTGCTCAAATAATTTCTGGGCTCCGGCATATGCTTCCACAGGATAAGCACGTCAGCCTCGATTATCTTGAGGCCTTTCTGTGAACAGTCCATTGACACGTGGATGGTGTTCCACATCATCAACAAGAACCTCAGGCCAGATCAGGGCATGAGCAGCACAGATGTCCAGAGCCAGCCACGTCACATCCATCCATGAGGCAGAATAAGATCTACTGTTTGCGTAGGAGATCTTCACTATGTGGCCTTAGTGACATGCTTGGAACGTGGTAGACAGGATGTTGTAGGTCTGGGTCAAGAGAAACCTTGTGCTTCTTCCCTGGGACCTTGGACATTGCCCCCGAGAGCCCTGGGGTACCCTGCGTGCAGTCTGATTACCCTCAGATGGCTGTCCTGGAGGGGCCCTGCATAGACACTCTGGGAGACATCTCCCAGTGAGTCTACCTTTGCAGCCATCACACCAAGGTGCAGACGTGAGCAAAGCACCTTGTTACCTCCAGACTGGCCCATCCACCAGATGAACACTGGGAGATGCCACCTGCTGATACCGCATGGGCAAGAAGAATCACCCAGCTGTGCCCCAACCCCATTGTTAGCTCACAAAGTCCTTAGACATTCTTACGTGTCTGTAATTTTAAGTCATTGGGCTTTGGTACAGGTTGGTATGTAATAAGAGATAATGGGAAGTATTAACAGGATGTGTTTTTATCTTTCTCCATCACTGCTTTCAACTTGATTCTAATAACCCTCCTTCTCCTCTCTAAATGGCATCTTTGGCCAGAGTTCATTTGTCAATTTAAACACTGAACCTGGTTTAGGTGGGGTCACGGTCTGATCTGCGCTAGCCTTGCCTCTCTGGATCTAGTCCCTCCATTGTCTTGGAGAGAGGAGGAAGGGTGAGAGATGGCAAGAACTGTCTGAAGTGAAGGGCTGCGTGTCGGCAGTGGGGAGTGGCTCCTGCTGTGCTCCTTGGGAGGCCGTCTACCGCCCGCGGTCCCAAATCATGGGACAGATTGCCTGCAAATCAGCAGTCTTCAACTCTGACTTCACGTTGGATCACCTGGGGAGCTTTTGGAGAACGCTGGCACGTGGAATCTTGCCCAGATCAGTTGTCAGAATATCTGAGGCACAGTTAAAAAGATTCGTAGAAATTCTAATGGATCCAGGGCTGGAAACACTGGTATTTGCTCTGCACATGGTGTTCTGAAGTGATGTTTTGCTCGCCCAAGTTGCTTCTACAGTTATGGACTAACTCAGAGAAGAGCAACCAGGTCTCCAAATCTCCCTGAGCTCCAGCCCAGGGGCCACATCCTCACCTGGAGCCACAGGAGCCCCTCCAGCCCACCTTGCTTCCTTAGATGATCTTTGGAAGGTAAGAAGGTCCCTTACATGTCTTTGAAAGCCCTGGGGGATGTGGAGAATGACGAATCAGTAATGCTGGGATTTACTTCAGCAGCCTTACCACCCTCTCATTTTGGTGGGTAGCCTCATGCTCTAGGACAATTCTCTTGACATGGTGCAAAGAATTTATTTCTCTTTGCCCTAAAGCCAGGAAAGAGAAGGGCACTCCAAAGCAATCTTGTGTTTTTATTCCTAATTGTTCATTAAAAATGCATATATGTTCATCATATATAGCACACACATATATGCGTTGAAACATACATCCATTGTGAAATGAAAAAAATTGAGCTAATTAACCTATGTGTCACCTCACATATTTATCATTATTGTGGTGAGAACAGGTTAAAAAACTAAATTTTCTTGGAAATTTTCAAGAATACAATGCATTGTTACTACCATCAACATGCTATATGGGAGGTCTCTTGAACTTGTCTCCCCTATCCAACTGAAATTTTGTACCTTTTGACCAACCAGCAGACCCCAGCCCCTGCTGACCACCATTCTACTGTCTGATTCTATAGAGCTCAAGTTGTCTACACTTTTGTGACTCAGTTCCCTCTCTTACCCTCATGTTCTCTGCCCACCTAGCATGTCACAGAGGTGGGTTAGCAAAATCTGCATCTGCCTCTGAGTGCATTTTAAGTAGTTGGCTCTATTACTTTCAGTTCTCTTAAGAATATGAGACTAAAAATGCCTGTTAGCTCTCTAATTTGGATTCTAGACATTAATTCCCGAGAAAGAGGGACACCGCCCCCCATGTCCTACTCAACATAAAGAGGTCTTCTATAAAGCTGTTCCACCACAATATCGGTTTTAGTAAAGAATTCCTATAAAGCACTGGCTGAAACTTAAGCTACCTTTTTGTTATTTTGCATTATTTTAATATAGAGAAGAGAATTTAGATGATATTCAGTCAACATCCTTATTTTTGAGGTAATAAAAATAAGACTCAAAAAGGAGAAGTAATTTGCCGAAACTGTTAGTGGCAGAAATGGAACTAAAAACACAAGTATGAACCTCCTACCTGCCAATTCAGTATTTCTCCTCTTATATGGAATAAGGAGGGCTAGACGTATCAGGATTACATTCTGGAAAATATGGAAAAGTAATGTTTTAATGAATTCTAAAAAAATTATTATCTATGTTAGATATGTTTTCCAGGCTCCCTTAGGAAATTGTTACATCTTAATTAGGGTAAAGTATATAATATTTTAATGTTAATAAACACAAAATAACTCATATGGTGTTCCTCACAATGTCTGGTTGTGTTGATGTAGGAAAAAGAAAGAAAATTAAATTTGCTTACATTTATGCACACAAGATATTTATGTCCAGATATGTGTTTGGTATTTTCTTTAAATATATCCTAGAAAAAAATCAATATAACTTCTGATAATAGTGTAAGACAAAACTTTTCTTTTTTAAAATTATAGGCTTTTTTATTTTATTAAAATTTTCACAGTGATTAACTCTCACAATGAAAATTATATAAGGTTTTAATTTTTATAATTTGTAGCCTTTTGAGAGTTAATCGCTGTTACAATTTTATTTTGAACAAGAAAAAATCGTACCTTTTTTGTAAGTTGTATTTCAATCTGTTTTACCACAAGGTGTTGTAGAACAGTTGACTATATTAGCTAAAACGTAAATCCAATATTATTACTTTTTTATCAGGTAGAAATACAGCAAGCAGACTGATGACTTATGTTTACGACACATTTGCCACGTCTGATACTTCACGCTCAGAGCAGGGACATTGGATGAGAGCAAAGGGGGATTTACAGGCTGCATTGCTTTCTCTCCATGAGTCTCCCTTGTAAATAATCTGCAGGTTATAACCTGAGGATCCAGATGGTCTTCCCTTTCCAAGAGTTCTGTTGATCCTTCAAGCCTTAGGAAGCAGGCGAAAGGCTGAATATGATTTAAATCTTTAGACTCAAGATGAATAGAATGTCATCAGAAATACGGTGTGCACAACATATGTGACATGACTTTTGAAATATAGACACCTGATGATCACTCATGCAAGTAGAAATACGTAAATACAAAAGGAACTTCAAATATCCTCAGTTTAGCTTAAATAGCAATTGTAACAGATGGTTTTTAAAATATCCCAATGGATGGGAAATGCAAAATCCTTTGCACTTGGCAAAAGCTGATTTTGCAACAGTTCTTTAAGGACAGAATCTTGGATGTTAACAGTCTATGCATTGGTGGGTCATCTGTCACTATGAGGCCAGCAAAAGGCTTCCAGTTTTTTAAAATACTGGCTTAATTAGGAAGGAAGTTTAAGTGTGTGTTTTCTCTAGGGATGTGGTAGGTTTTGCCTATAGAGACAACACTCAATTATATCCATCAATGGAAATGGGATTAAAATGGAGAAGTATAATATTCAATACTTTATTAAGTTCAATATTTTATATTAAAAGTAAAAAACTCTTTTCAAATTAAAATAGTGTTCTAAGGCATATTTATTAATTTACCAAGTAATTGTTGAACAACTTCCAAATCCCAGGCACTGTCCAACGAGTGGTGTGTGAAGATGATAAAGTGTGCGCACCTGCCCTCGGGAGCTTAGAGTTTAGTCTAACATTTAATTCTATGAAGCCTGTTGCTCAAGGCTAAAACCTGATAGTTACTCTAATTTTTTTTAATCTCCCTCCCTTCCCATATCTAACCAGGTAATTGCCAATTAGAATTTTAAAATACACCATTACCCATTCTTTTTTTGTGGGTCTCATCTTCACAGCTACAGAAACAGAGTGAGTGACATCGCCGCTATGGTGGAGTCAAAAACTCAGAGAACAGCACAGGTGGAGAGCCTCCTAGGCCCTCCTTATCTGTAGAAGAATAGTCCCAAGACTTCTGGTGGGTGCCTGAAACCCCAGAGAGTATAGATTACCATATATTCTATGTTTTTTCATATATGAGGCATACATATTAATACTTACCATAGAACCTCTGTTAGTCGACCATCTAAGGGACTGTAACCAACTGATCAGCATATGGAGGTGGTTGACTTACGGAGCTAGGCCTCCTCTACTGATAACACACATGTGGTGCTTGTCCAGTCTATGAAAATCAGGTCAACTTAAAGAGGTGCTCAGCTATGGAGGTTCTACTGTATATGTAAATTTATAAATTAGACGTAACAAGAGAATAATAGTAGTAACAAGTGGTAAAATAGAAACATTTTAGCCATGCGCTGTAATAAAGCTGTGTGGCTGTGAGCTTTCCCTCTCTCCATGTGCTATTATTAACTGTACTTACTGGTTTTCAGACCATGGTTGAGCTGTTGAGTGAGAGTAACTGAAACTGGAGAAAATGAACTTGCAAATATAGGAGAATCCCAGTAATTTCCTCAATTAAGGGAAGGAAAGTTCGGGTTGGTATTCTGGAAGGATCAGTTAGATTCAAGTGGAAGTATCTGGGTGTAGAATAGTTTCAGTGTAGTTCTAGGCAGCCTCCGGGCTCAACTCACAGAAACGGTCTTCCAGAATCCCAGGGGAGTGTAGGGCAAAGCAAGCATAAGCAAGAGTGTTGTGCTAAAATAAAATGTTGTGCGTTATTTTCTTTCTCCCCATTTATGTAAAGCTAGAAAATGTGATTATTTTTACGTTTTGCTGCATATTACTAAGGCCCTCTAATTGGCATAACATTATTATGGAGACTGAGCATGTGTGCACACAACTGGTGACACATGTGGTCCAGGAAAGAGTCTTCAGGTTTATTCAATTAGAGTTTTTCAAATGTTTTGAGCTGTCTGAGCCAGGGTTAAACCCACTTCCTACAATCCTGGTAAGACCCGGACAGCGTCACCTCTCCAATGATGCTCCAGCCTTCTAATCGGACAGGTCTCTAGAGATGGAATTCCAAAGACTTCTGATCTGAACACAGGAGGGAGGAGGCAAAAGCAAGTGGGTGGGAGTAGGGACAATTAAAGGCTTTAAATATATTTAATTTCTGCTTCCCTGTGAAAACAATTGAGAGGCGAGATTTCACACTGTGGGTAGAGAGTTGACTATACTTAGCCCAACATTTATATTTCCCTCATGATAAAATGTGGGATTTCTCACCGCATCTTTCTGTTCTTTCTGTGTCATGCACTGTGTCCCCTGACATGATTTTATTCCTATTGACTCACCTAAGGAAGAGCTTCCAATCAGAGTGACAGCTATAACGTATACACAGCCACACTCCAATTCTAACGTCATCTTAGCATTTAGCTGTTATTAATACAGTCACATTTATTTTTTCCCTCCCACTTAAAGGACATCTGAAAATCTGGTAAAGGCTGACATTTCAGGCAGATGTGTTGTCCAAAATAAACTTAGGTTCTCTCAAAGTCAAATTCTGAGATTGGGTTGGCTAGGGCCATTTCTGTTACTGCAATGGAGAGTAAGGGTAAGGTAGAACTGGGCTTTTCATAACATTTCTTTGCAGATTTGGAAGTTCTGTGGAAGGAGGCTCCTGTCATTTTAAACAGAAATTAACTTCAAGTCAAAAATAAAAAGCAGAGAAAATAAAGACACTGACTTTTGGAGTGGAGCGCATCTCCACATTTAAACTCTCTGGCACACCCCCATCTACGCCCACGGCTCATCACTGCCCATAATTCTCTGCATTTTTATCTTCAGAGCATATTTTAAAAGCTGAATCCTTTTTCAAAAGTAGCAAACAGAATATTTATTATTTCCTTAATTTTGGGCTGGTTATCCATCATGGTTATAAATAAAACAATATTTTACCATTAAAACTGAAAAACAGTGTTATAAAAACAGACTTAGAATTAATGCTTAGAAATATGAGATCATCTGGGCGTGGTGTTGCCTGAGTGTGTGTGTGAGAGAGAGAGAGGCAGAGAGAAAGATTAGACAAACTCTGATAACTGATCTCTAAACTATACTCAAAGATTAGTTTAGGGGTAGATAGCAATAACTATTTCCAGAATAGCTTTTTTCTTATATTTAAAAATAATTTTGTGTTCCCTAAATATACGTATGTGTGTATGTGTGTGTGTGTATATTCTTTAATATTCTGGGAGAAGTACTTTTCTCATTAAAAGTTTTTATTCATTTGTTTGTTTATTTGAATTCTTGCCATGTTATACAAAATGTCCTAAGTTCTCGGGATAGAAAGACAAATAAGTCATTCTCAAATCTCAGTCCTAGTGGTGGGAGAGGGGCACAGAGATGACGAGAGGAGACGCCCCTCCTCTCCGGGGAGGTCGGCTGGCAAGGAGCATTAGCACCCAGGGAGAGGCACCTCAGGACTTTGAGTTAGTCCTTGAACAATGGATGGAAGTTTTCCAGGGAGATAAGAAGAGAAATGTGCTCCATCTGGAAGACCCAAAATCTGGAAAAGCAAGAGCAGAAAGACGTTGAGCAGAAAAGAGCATGGTGCTTTCAGAGAACCTCGATTCCAGACAAACAAGATAAAAGGGTAGAGACACCTTTCTCCCGTCACAGATAGCTAGGGCTTAATGAGATCAGAGGATGAGTTCATCAAATTTATTATTAAGAAAACAAGTTCAAGGGCAGTTGAAAATAGCAATTGGAGTGAGAAAAAAGTAGGTTTCAGAGAGAAGTAAGATTAAAAGTGAGAAGTGAAAGAAACAGATTTTTGATTAAAAATCTAAATATGCCATCTCTCCAGTCCTGATGATAGGGAGAAAAAAGATAAAAATCTAGACGAATGTGCAGCAGCACTGGAAATCTTGCAGTGATTCTGATGAGAGCATCAGCGTAGCATTTAATTTCCGAGGCTATCAAGTGTGACTCATTTGGTTAAATACCTAAGAGCTGCCTCCGTCCTTGTCTCTAATAGTCTAGTCCTGATTTCTTTGTGGAGCTGCATGGCAATCTCCAGCTGAGATATTTACTTTTCCATTTTCTCTTGCAGCTGAGCTGACCAAGGAAATGTATGCAAATAAGTATTTCAAGGTACTTCTGAAAAAATTCTTGTCTTCCTCATTAAAGAAACACTGTGTCTTTGGGCCCTTCCTCCCCTATGGGCTGTGACCATGGTGGCAGACATGCAACAGTGATTTTCAACCAGACGCAAAGGTGACAACGATCACAAAACTGTCTGAGCTCATGTCACTGAGCCACCATTTAACTACCGCCAGAAGACACTACCTCTGAGAACGGTAAGTCAGTACTTGACCAAAACCCTCTACAGTGAATTTCCTCTTCGTTGAGGACAAAACATCCCTAAGTTAGATACGAAGTGAATGGGAACAGAGGGAATAGTCAAAAGGTGTCAGAAATGTGACCCCACAAACACACAAGAGGGGATTTCCATGATGAGGTGACAGCAGCTGCCCTGAGAAGCAAGACCTTCATGCCCACAGGGAGGCTACCCGTCAGACCGTCACTCGAGGAAGAAGGAATAGAAGTAAGCTTTGTGCTTAAAGCAAAAAAAAAAAAAAAAAGATGTTGGTTGTTAATCAGGAGACGAAACAAGAGACCCAACACAAGGGAAGATGTGATAAAGTTAGAGAGAAGGGGGTGGGAAGAAGGGAGGAAAAAAGTATGCGGCAATAGAAGATAGAACACAGAGGGTCAGGAATTGTAATTAGTGAGACATATGAAAGTCCTCAGGCAACAGATGAAAACTATCGAATCTATAAATGCACAAACACGTCCACA
Organism: Perodicticus potto; assembly: GCA_963574655.1. NCBI lineage: Eukaryota > Metazoa > Chordata > Mammalia > Primates > Lorisidae > Perodicticus > Perodicticus potto. The sequence continues at coordinate 45,607 of CAUYRH010090463.1, forward strand.
TCCACAAACGGAACGCCATTGCGGCAGACACAGTTAACATTCACTGCCTCTTTTTCCTTATAATAAGTTTGGTTCCATTTGGAGTAGTAACACACTCCAAAGGTAGGTTTCCAGCTTTCCTGGATTCTGAAAGTAGTCAGATTTCTGGAAAAGTGGTGAGATTTGAGGACCCCGGCTTCCTGGAAGAGCTTTATCTTTTGCTTCCTGAAATGTAATTGTGACATTGTAAGTGGTCACCCTGTGTCCAAGAAGCAGCAAGTGGAAGCTTCCAAGCTGGAGCCTGAGGACAGAATTCCAGGAGGGAAGAGGGAAGGAGCCAGGCATTGGCCCAGCCCTGGACACCAAGCCACCGGACTTCTTAGGTCAGGTACGTAGCTATCATTTGGTTCAGTTACTTGTATAGATAAGTGTCTAATCAGGAAAATATATTTGTTCTCCTATTTCCACAAAGGGAATATAATTTTCAAAAGGAAGTCAGAAGGGTGCAGATGAGGAGACGGGAGGCGTGCAGGAGGTCGCCACAGCCTCCCTCCCCACCGCCCCGCTCCCAAGGGCTGCAGCGGGAAAGGAGGAGCCCTGTGGGTTGCTGAGTCTCCAAGAGAAAGTGAGCAAAGAGGGCCTCTCTGCAGGGACAGGGAGCTGCTGAGGACACAGCCCGTGCTGGGATTGCCACCAGACACAGTGGGACAGGGGAACCTCCCCCGCCCCCTCCCAGCTGCCTCCGGTACACTTGTTGCATGAAACCAACAGCATCTCAGAAGAGGCAGGAATGAGCGAGCTCCCCCACTGCTCTGAACAGGACAGGCCCACCCCTTCCCGCTGGTCACAACATATTTTGAAATACCTGTATACAAAATGTTAGAAATCATTATGTTTGTAATTACAGTGCAAAATCTTAGCAAACATTTCTCAAAAATCAACATAGAAGAGGTAAGGAAAAACATAAAATCTTGATAACATACATTGTTTTAACAAATATACCCACAAAACTGTTCACACTAAACTGAATATCCATAGTTTTCAATTATTCATGAACTGTGCAAGCAAATTAAACATTTGTCAGACCGTGATAGAATCATTAATTTCAAACAGCAGAAACCATGTAAATCACATTCAAAGCTTATGTTCTATGATCTCCGCACAGACAGAAAAGTTTGACAACATCATTTTTGGTTTAAAAGAAAATCTAGGTGAAAATCATTGTCTATTTAGAGCTAAATAAAAGTGACAGAGTTTATGTTGTGCACTTGCATAAGACAACATTTTATAACCTCAAGTGTGAACATTTATAACCTCGATTTCCTACACTAGGCAACAGGAAATACTGAAAATAAAACTACTAATAATTTACTCCTGAATTTATTTCATAAAAAGAATAAAAAATCAATGGTAAAGAAGAGCAGAGTCAAAAATATTATAATGTAAATTAATAATATTTAAGAAAACAGTAGTATTGATTGAATACTGATCTTTGAAACACCCATAAAATGAATATTAATTCTGTCTGGAGAAACTGGGAGAATGTAGGGATGAACATTATAATGGTAAGAAAAAAAGCCGAAACCAAAGATGAAAGAAAGTTTTCAAAAGAAAAAACACTTTTATCATAAAATAAATAGTCAAATTGATGGTTCCTTTTATCACAAAAAGTCTCAAGTTGGAAAACACGAACAAATCAATTCTCACAATGTAAAAATGAAAACATAACCTTTAATTTCTGCACATTTTCCTTGTAAACTTGATAAATTTGTTTTTCTTTTTCGCCTGTAAGTTCTGCCAAACCTTTAAGGAAGAACTATCGCCTGTGTGATTTAAATTATTTATAACATAGTGTCTCGGTCTACTTGGGCCTCTCTGACAAAATACTACAGACCCGGTGGCTTAAACAACAGAGTTTATTTCCCAGTTTTAGAAGCTGTAAATCCCAGATCAAATTTCTGGCTGATTTGGTCTCTGGTGAGTGACTCAGCCTGGCTTGTCTATGCAGCTTCCTGCTGTGTCCTCCGGTGACCCCTCCTCGGCACTCACCTGCAGGGATGGGGGGGCACGTTCCTTGGTGTCTCTCCTTATGAGGAGGCTCACCCTGTCCGCTCAGAGACCACTGTTAGGACCTGCTCTACCTAATTTCTTCCTTACTCCCAATGCAGCCACACTTGTGGTCTCAACATGAATGTCAGCGGGGACCAGAGAAGAGACAAACATCCGTGCAGAGGACAGCAAGTTTTTCTGCTCCTTCTATTCGATATCTAACATACAAACCCAGATGCAAAAAAAATGCAATTAAATATTAGCCAATTAACTACAGTATTACAATAAAGATAAACGCAAATGGATTTATCTTAGAGATAAAGGGATTGTGCAATATAAAACCAGCACATTGTACCCCATAATTGCATTAATGTACACAGCTATGATTTAATAAAAAAAAAAAAAGAAAGAAAGAAAGAAATGTACAACTCTAGAATGTGGCAAAATTATGCCTCCTATTTTTCCAAAATATTAATATTTCTTAATCTCTTACTCATATAGTAACAGATAGGAGTTAGCAGATAAATGAGGGGAATAAAGGCCTTTCTTTGTCTACACTGCATTTGCCATTGAGCCTGCAGAGTTGCTCGAGGTACTGTCTTGTTACTTCTCTCTTCACTGTGGGCTTTTGTCTTTTCAGTCAAGACATTTTCATTCTGCTGACAAGACTCCCGGGTAAAGCCTTTGCTCTGTTATCAGCACTTGGTGGTTATTGTTCCTCTTAAATGCTTAAATTGCCCTTATTATGAATAGGTGATAAATTTGGCATATTAGCTATAAAGCAAGAAGCTGTAATTTCTAAGAAAAGAAGGTGAAGGTAAAGGCCAGTTAATTGCAGATTTAATAACCTAGGAACAACTCAATTTACATCAAATTTAATTTAGATATCAGAATTAAAATGGAATATAATATTATATAGAAAGTGTCATTCTCAAGGTGATTGGAATTTTCTCTCTATACAAAGTATATTTTTTCTATTAAAGATAAAGAATGTTCATTTATTCTTCATCTCTGCAGGCAGGTCTCTGATCCCAGGCATTAGCCACCTTCAGCCTGAATTACTTTAGCAAATTCCATAGTACAAAACTCTGACATTTCGGTACAAAACATAACACTCACTCTCACATTTTTTAAGCAATGCTAAACTTTTAATTTTTTTTTCTTTTTATATACCATTCAACTTTAAAACCAATGACATTATTCAACAACCAATCATATCTGAATCTACTTAGTGTGTTTTTTAAGCAATGCTAAACTTTTATTTTTTAAGCAATGCTAAATGTTTATATTTTTTTCTTTTTCATACCATTCAACTTTAAAACCAATGACATTGTTCAACAACCAATCATATCTGAATCTACTTAGTGTTTTTTTTATATCAACATTATTTTTCTAACAAGTAAGCAATAACTTTAATCTACTAATAAAAATTTAAGTGGTCCTTCCTTTTTCTCCTTTTCATTCAATGATTTGGGGAAACAAGAGAAATAGAATGGAAACAAAACCCACATCCGTTAGTTTTTCCTACAAGTCACATAAGGATTTTGTATTTTACTTGCAAATTTCAAAAGAAAAAAATCAACTCCTACTGACCTATGAACAAAGTGGGGAAAGAGTCTTGGTAAAGTTATCTTCACATTCGCAGTGTACAAGGAAGAAAAAGGAAACATTTCATTAGAGGAATATATTAAACATAAAGTGCAAATTTATTTGAACAAAGGAAAATTTGGAAGGCAACAGTAGCAAATGTTTGGATTAGTAGAATGCTGGGCTCTGCAAGTGTTTAACTGTCTTCTTCTACATTTCATGTATATAATTGGAAAAACAAGTCAGATCTGTCCAACCCATAGTCTCACAGTTACAGGAAAAGTTCAGGGAAGAGAACATTTCTATGTATTTTCCATATGCTAACAGTGAGTTATAGCATTCATTCCTTTTAAATGTCTTCTGAGGTAAGTGGGATTATTTTCATTTTACATGTAAAGAAATTGAAATTTATTGGGATTGGTAATTTTTTCAAGCTCATACCCGAAAAAAACAAAATTTTAATTATGGTCTTCCTCTGTGACCGATAGCTTCCCGTCAAAGGAACCCAGGAATTAATAGTTAAAAGTTGGGAAATAGGACTCCATTTTCAAGTAAGTTTTGGAAATTCTTGAATAAACAAAATTACAAAGTTCCACTCCTATGGGGGGGTCACAGCACCTTTAATGTGGGGATACCCACTGTGTGTCTCTGACTGTGGCTCACTTCCACTCCTCATGCATACAAAACTCGGAAACGTTTCATTCCCAAACACCTACCAGGCTGAATTGTTTTAGAATTTATGCTCTTCAAGACCCTGAACTTTATCAAGCTATATCCTAAAAAAAGATGATGGGTTTTGATGGTTTGAGGAAGAAAAAATAATACCGGAGCTCATACACAGAGTGAAGTTTTGTTAAATGAGATGATAGAAGTTTGCTAGGGACGTTTAAAAAGTAATGTACAGAAGAAATTTAGAAGAGCATGTTGAATACTACAATTGACACAGAACATCTAATAATCCAAGGAAAAGGTGATGAGGCCAACATGATACTAAAACCATATATCCATTGTATATCGGCTAAAGATGAGTATTTATGTTTCCCAGAAATTTGCATGTTGAAATCCTAACCCCTGAAGGTGATCGTATTAGAAGTTGAGGCATTTGATAGCTGATTACAGCATGCAGGTGGAGCCCTCATGAAAGTGATTAATGCCCTTATATAAAAGGCCTCAGGAGACCCTCTTCCCACCTGCTGCGTGAGGGTACACTGAGAAGGTGCTTTCTGTAAAGCTGGAAGGGGTCTCACCTGACCCCCAATCTGCCCAGGACTTGATCTTGTACTTCCAACATTCAGAACTTGGGAAATAACTTCTGTTGTTTAAACTACCTAGTCTACGTTATTCTCCTATGAAGATGATATTTGGGGGTCGTTATAAAATTGATAAAATGTGTGTTCCTTAAAAAATGACAGACTTGGGATTCTACAGATTCTTTCATCGAACGATTAATTCATCCAGCCCATAAATCTTTGTTAAGAGCTGTTTTTGGCACAGTTTTCCAGGAACGGAGAGCACAGCAAACACTGACCAAGACAGAAATGAATCTTGTTGCTGTGGAGGGTACAGTCTACTAGGGAAGAACAGAATTATTCATAAATAATGACACTGTCCACCATTTAACTAAAATTCCATCGTTGGGATAGGAGCACATAATAGCAGACCTAATCGTTTTGAGAGTTCAAAGCATATCAACCTAACCTGTATGATATGGGGTAAATCACTTACCTTTTCCCATGTGTAATTTCCATATCTATAAAGATTAAGACCTGATGGTGTTCTTGTAACAATTAAATATGACATCACCCAACAGTACCTGATGCGTGGTATTAATAACTAGTAACAACTATTTAATAACTAATAATATTAACCACTAACATTTACTAAGTGAGGGCTATATGCCTCACATAATTTTATTGTATCTGTATTAAGTCCTTTAATTCTAAAAGCTACCCTATGAGTTAAGATTAGGAGCTATTCTTTTCCCTTTGCAATTTATCAATGGGTAAGTGGAGCTAGAGAGAGGTAAGTGGTTTTCTGCGTTCTCAGATTTAGGTAGAGGATCTGATTCCAGATCTGAACTCCTAACACAAGTCTACTTTGCCAATAGCACTTTAACCGCAGGGGAAGCTCAGTCCCACCCAAGATCAACATGAAGGCCTCAGCAGTGTCCCAGGGGTCTGGTGTTGAAGTAAATTTAGTTGCTTATCTTTTTAAAAGATGCACTGATACTGTATTGAACTTAGAGTTTTCATTCCCTTAATGAAGAGAAGCTGAATAATAAGTGAAAATAATTAGTTTATGAGTTTCCCTGTTCTATTACTTTTTTTGCAGGTGAATAAATATTTCCTGGTGTCTGTTGTCATTGTGACTCTAACTTTGAATATAAGTGTTTATTGTAGACATCTATTAGTTCTGGGAGTGATGCTCAAGGCAATTATTTCATACTGAGGAGCTGTTTGTATCATACAGAAAGGGATTATAACTGCCAGTCCCCTGTTTGTGAATAAGTGGGGGAAACCTAGTAAATTCCCTGCTTGGGAACATATGTTTTGCCCTGTGAGTGTGAAAACATCAGTGACAAGAGTGAGCGCTTACACATGGGCATCCTGCTGTGGCAGAAGTGGCCAAACGCTCAGGACTCAGACCAGGCTGTGGGCCCCAGACTACAGGAACCAGGGGAAACAGCCGCATGGATGGAAATGTTCTCTGTCTGTGCTGTCAGATATGGTAACTGCCAGGCAGATGTGGCTGCTGAGCACTTGAAATATAGCCAGTGTGATAAAGGACTTCATTTATAAAATTGTGTTTGACTTCTTACTTTACAATCAAATAGATACATGTGGCACGTGGCTATCACACTAGACGGTATGGGTCTTGGCGGCAGTTCCCATGGATTCAAATGGGAACTCCCTCCTAAATGAAAACATGCCAGGGGATAAGTGAAGAAAAGGGGACTGAGGAAGGACCCTGTGGTCCTGGGAATGAGCACCCGTATCTGGCCTGCCAGGATAGCAAGGCCAGACGTCCTCAGCCCGTCGTCTCTGCGGAGCCTCCGTGTCCTTTATTCATGATGCTCCCAAGGCCAAAAGAAGCACCTGACCCCTCCGTGTGTTGTCATTAGGCCCAAACAACGTAGCGGTGTTTGTGGAACACTCAGCAGATGTGGCTGCTTCCCCTCTAAACTACGGCCAGGCGTCCCTGGGAATGTCCAGTGTGCCCAGAGGCACCTCTGTACAGCAAGGGGGCTGTGAGGCTGCGCCGTGAGCATCCGTGTTGCAAACTAACAACTTCACAGAATAATGACATGAGACGTGGTCTCCCCAATAACCATGTTGAGACAAAAGTGAGATAAGGATGCCACACTCCCGCTGAGTGGCCAAACGTCTCCCTCCTGGCCAATGTGAGTACCACTGTTGACGGGCCCTCAAGCCCACTGTGCTGCTCCTTCTTCCTCAATAACAAGATAATCATCAAATCACCCCTGCTTTGCAGCAGCATCCAACCCCAAATTAAATCTTCTTTTCTCATGTTTCTCATTCTTCCTTTCCTTCTTTCCCTCCTAAATGAAAACTCAAACTGTCTAATAAGCCCACCCTCACCACGCTCTTCCTGTTCCCCCGGGTTGTCTGTGGTGAGTATTCCCCCCTCCAGCCCCGCTGTAACAGGCTAAGACGCCCAACTCTCTTTAACTACAGGTGTGTTCTTGGTGGTGTGTGGACCCTGGGACTTATCAGGACGGTTTCTAAAACTTCACATAGTGTGACAGTTTGTGCAAGAACCGTCTTGTGTTTTATTAGTGGGGCAGGCTCTCTCTCTTTGTGACCTCCCTTTCACAGAGCTTTATGTGTCTGTTCAAGCCTGGCACCATTGCTTCAGTCTTTGACAACATTCCAGCATAAAAGCAGATTAGAATAAATAATTTTCACTTCTTTCATGTTGTCTAAGTAAAATATTATTCCTTTGATAAAGCAATGCCTCAATTTCCTCCTTCATTCAATTCTTATGGCAGACTGAAAATGCAAACAGATAATGGCCAGATCATATATAAAAACTAAATCTAACCCACAATCTGTAGCAACCATCCCAGGAAAATAACTCATTATTTAGAGTAATTGGCCCCAAAAGCCAGCCTAGGAGCTATATGTTCCTACATTAGCAACTGGGTCAGGAATTCAAACAGCAACTTCTGTAACATTTGGCCCCAAATGGCTATAATTTGATTAATAATGAACAGGTTCCCCAATTTTTGTTGCTAGTTTCAATGTATTACCAACTAGGAATAGTCAAATGTGGGCCTTTAACCAATCACATAGTCTACTCTAGTTAGCCCACCTGTGACTTCCCCAGACCAGTAGCCTCCAAAGACAGCACACTCAAAGCCTTCCCTTTTTATCCCTAGAAGGCTGCCCAGTCCTCTCCCTGCCCCTTACTCTCTGCCGGACTGAGCAATGGTGCTGACTCCCTTGCTAGAGCAAGTTCTAAAGACATAACCTTTGTAAATTTTCATTCCATTCGTCTTTGTTTATTTCCACACCTATATTTAAAATCGTACTGTATATTTCGAAACCACCCTCCTAGAAGTTGGCACCAATTCATATCACCATACAGTGCTCAAGATTTGTCTTTCCCTGAGCCTCACTAAATACAAGAATGGATTGATCTTTTGAATCTTGCCAACCTGGTAATAGGCCATGGTGCATACGTTTTTGCAAATTTATTTGATTTCACAGAAGTTTGAACACCTTGTCACATTTATGGGCCATTTGTATTTCATTCTTTGTAGATTGCCTATTCTTATATTCAGCCTATTTTATAGAAAGACAAAAACAGTTTGTGTTCTAACTCTATAGTTACTTCTAGTAGATTCTTACCTATAATTTCCTAATGGATGGCCCAGAAGTTGTTTTTGAAGAGCTATACGTGTCTAAGGGAATTCCCATCAAGAAAATACATGATGCCAGGCCTAGGGAGGAAAGCCATGTCCACAGAGATATGAGTGACAATCCCGGGGAGAATGTGAATTCCACGTCTGGACAAGCCGAGGCATATTTTGGAACTGCAAGCAACGTAACGGGAAATTAGAGACAAGGACACAGAAGGGAACAAACGCAAGAAAAATTAATCAGGATTGATTGGGGGTGATGCAGATTGTTATTTGAAAAATGTCTTACTTCTTATATTTATGGCCTGCAGGACATCATTGGAACTAAGTCTGACACTCGTATGAGTTCTAACATACACAAGTACCTATTCAGAATCATGTACTGAGGGGGCTTCAACCTAGGAAATGATGGGGAGTATTTAAAAGGGATTTCACTTTACACACTAAAGAACAAGGAGCACTTTAATTTGTAAAATTATGACATTTTGAAGTTGCTTCTGATCTCACTTTATACTTTGAACTGATGAAAAACTTCTCTTCTTCCAGATTCTGCCGACTTGGGATCTGCACCAGCCTCACCCAAACCATGTGCACTGGGACCAGCTGCCCTGCATGAGCTCCCACACCTGTCGGGGACTGCCCCGGCTTGCGCGCTGGGTTTCACAGCCGCCCTTTCTGAAGTGTCTCCAAGATCAGCATTTTCTTTTCTCTGCTGTGCAGTGGTGACGCTCAGTCCGCGTGTTGGGGCCACAGCAGGGACTCCCTGTGGGGACCCCACTGTGTGTCCACCTCATGCGCTTCTGGCCTCCCACCCAGTTCTGGTAGAAGTGGTACAAGTCCCGTGTAATCCACTCAGACTCAACATTCCAGGACCTAGACTGCAAGGTGCTCTGGATGGGACTCCTTTTCTGAGTCCCACAAGTCAGAGAAGAGCAGTCCTTAATCTTAAGGTCCCCCCTGGTTTTATTATGCAAGCACTTTGAACCAATGCCTCCCTACGCGTGTGTGTCTTCCCACACTGCTGGGATGACTCAGTGGTCGAAGATTTTGATGGCTCTATCAGCTCTGGAACCTTCCAGGGAGGATGAGCTTCGGTACTGCAGGTGTCATTGCGCCCAAGAACAGGATGAGTCTTTTCCTTCAGCCCCTGGGGTGTGATGTTCACACTACAACCATCCCATCCTCGAAAACATGTAGGGCTGTGTGTGGGTGCCTCTGACCATCAAACTCTTATTTCTTCTCAGGCTTCTGAGACTTCCAGCACACATCTCTGAGGCACAGAGGGACTGAACTCCCGCCCTTCCTTCTGAGTCGATTCTGCCCTATCGATGCTGTTGCTGATTTGTTGACAGATAGAAGTACCATCCTTAAGAGTCTCTGAGACTCAATTGTTGGCAATCCTGAACTCGGATCAGTTTTTGCAGTCTACCATGTTGACAGGGGATAGTAGAGACAAGAAAAAAATTTAAACCACAAACACAGAATGTCAAACCGTGCAACTTTGAGCTTATTTGGGAAAATAATTCCACTTTTCCTGGATTCCTGTCTTCTTCTTCTCCCGCATCAATGCCACATGTTTATATAAGTTCTGGACACAGCCAAGGCCTTCTTTCTATCTTTTTCACAAATAAAAAGTTAGAATGAAACTCTTGCTAATAGAAACAAATAGACAAGTCAACCTGGCTTATTTAAACATACAAAATCTCACGTAATAGGAAGGAAGGAAAGAAGCAAATGCTGTTAAGAATAGATAAACCATATTATAAAGAATGGAAAGTGATATTTTTGTGCATCTGTGTTTCACAGATTCAAATTGATGTGTTAATACCCTGTCAAGAAAGGACATATAACAAATCAGAAAATTATGAGCCGAATTAATTAAACTGGCATCATAATTACGACACTGTATGTTTCAGAAGCTATGAATGCTTGTGTTACATAGCACATCTACCAGGGGGATACCAAATCATTTATTTGCTTATTGTTCCTTCTGGACGTAGGAATACTTGCTGTACCTTATCAAAAATGTAAATAATTCAGCTAAGGGTAATGAGAAGTTAAATGTCATTTTCATTAAGACTTAACTAGATTACTTGGCAAATAAAGCACTTTAAATATTATAAAAGTTTAAACCATGAAAATAAAAAAAAATCTTCTTAGTAAAAAAAAAAAAAGAAAAAATGTGATTCATTCCATGATTCATGACTGAATTCCTTAGAGATGTTTACAAATTCATCCACTGTCCTTGAATCACAGAGTTTGCATTTATGTCTCTTATTTAGCTGAAAGATGCTTTAAAAAAACCCTTCAAATAACATTTTAGGGCCCAGGTGGTCTCATTTATAAACTTATTTGGAGAAGAGTAAGTTATTCTACTTAAGGTCAATAGGAATTTATACTCAGCTAAAGGACTCTGAACCTGCAGATTTAAAGCTACATTGCAGGAGACAGAGACAGCTTGATTTGGGGACGGATGACAAGCTAGTTTCCCGCAGGGACACAGCCCTGGCTGCGTGTTCTTGGACTCACAGCTGTACCTTATTGTAGCCATAGTGAAAAACACACGGTATTTTGTTCAAATTGATCTTTGTCTCAGCCCTCTGACGTTGTTGATTGCGCACCCCAGACCACACAAGTTGAATCTATTTTTTGGCAACTGCAATAGTCTTCCCTTCTAATTGCAACTCGTTTTGTACAAATAAAAGTTTTTCTACATTTAGAAAATTTTAACTTTGTTTAAATGTTCTGAAAAGCACTGAAAGAATTGTATGGCTATTGCTTGAAATTAATTCAAAGAACATAATGGATAATTAAGAGTGTGGATACTGGAAATGTCTCAATGATCCAAGCAGGTAAATAGGCCTCCTTTGCCTCAGAAGTAAAAAGGAGTCAAAATAAATGGTATTTGGAAAAAGAGAACTAGATAAAGTATCGAGAGAGCAAATTATCCGAAAGAACTGAATTAACAATGTTACTGAGGCAGACTGGTTAGAGAAAAACTGCACACATTGCCCAAAATAAGCCATAAAATGATTCAGCAAGTCTGATGCCAAGGCTGTAAATGACTTTACACAATTTAATGAAATTTAAATACAGTGAAAGGGTAAAGTTTTGTTATTGAAGTACCCATGTCAACACTTTGAGCTCGTTGAGTGAGAAGAAAATATGCAATGAACTTGCTTACATGTTTACCTTCCTAAGATTTTCCTGTTTAATTAGGGGAGAACTATTATTTATTTGAACTGTTGACACGAATTCAGCTTTGGAAAGTATTTGACGTTTTAGCATTTTCATCAATGAAAATAAAGAAAAATGTGTATTAGACACATTACTTGCTCTCTCTGTTTTGAATGTTAGAATTGTCTATTTCCATCTCCTCCTTCCCTTGTCTGGGTTTCTGCAGACTTTACGAAAGTGAGGTGCTCAGGGAGCTGTATCCCAATAGAGTAATATTAACAAAGGACAAATATCGCAGGTATGAATTTTCTCCGCTAGTCAGCTCTGCTGGGGGACGGTCGTTTTCCGGGGAATCAGGAAGCAAAGAGTTTCCATGTCAGATCATAGGAAGAAGTTACTTCAGGGTGGTTACTTAAACACATGCACTTAACTCATGTGTTACTAAACAACTGTCGTTTATTTATTGTTTTAAAACACAAAACAGCTACACAAAAGGAATATGAAGAGGAAAGGGAAAGAGTCACCCATCACCCATTCTCCCAGAGAAAACCACTTCTGTATGTGAAGATAAAAAAAATACTGCCATGCTGTTTTATGACTTATCTTTCTACTTAGCAGTGTGTTGTGAATATCCTGCCAAGTCAGAAAATGTATCTCTCATCCCACGTTTTCACAGGCACAATGTGCAACGTTGCCATGATTTCTTTAACTAGTCATCTGTTTTGATTCTTCCCGTATTTGCCTATCATAAAAAGGCTGCATGGCTTTCATTATAGCTGCGTTGTGGTACAAACATCTTCAATTATTTCCTTAGGATTTTTTTTTAGGTAGAATTGCTGAGTTAAGGAGCATAGGGGTTTGATAAATACAGAAAAACTGCTTTTAGAAAGTGTGTGCAAACTTACATGTTGAGGAGGCGTATCAAAGATTCCCACTTCCCCACATCTTTATTGACATATTTTTAGTATTTTTAGTAATAGGAACCATTTTGTGGGCAAAATATATCTCTTACATTTAATTTTTATTTCTAAAAAGTAAGCTTGAAAAAAATATATGTATTTATTAGGCATTTGTGAGGGGTTTTAGTGTTTTGTTTGTGAGCCAAGGTATTGCTCTGTCACCCAGACTGGAAAGCAGTGGTGTGATCAGAGCTCACTGTAGCCTCCAATTGCGAGGCTTGCATAACCCTCCTGGCTAGGCCTCCCCTGTAACTAGGACTACAAGCACACACCACCATCTCTGACTATTTTTATTTTTTGTAGACATGGACTTTCACTGTTGCCCAGGTTGCTCTTGAATTGTTGGGCTCAAGAGATCTACCAAGTGCTTCTTCTACCAAGATCTTCTACCAAGCAGATCTTCTACCAAGATCTTCTTAAGTGCTGTAATACAGGAGCATTCATGTTTATAAGAATCATACAGCAGATATTTGAAATATCTATTAAACACTGAAGATCCATATTCCACCAAAGAAAAATAGAACAAAGTGGCTACAACTTTATTAGGTGGCAAAATGATGCTAAAATAAAATATTTACTCTCTCTCCTAGAGGGGAGGGGAAGGGGGATATGGGAGGAGGGAGAGTATTTGGGGGACCTCACCTAATGTGCATGATGCAATGGTACATTTCAAAACTATTCAGAAAAGAATATAATTGTGATGGATGTGTTACTTAGTTCAATGTAAGCATTTCACATTGTTGATCAAAGCAGTAACCTGAGCCCCATAAATGCATCAGTGTACAAAGCTATGATTTAATAAATAAAAATAATAAAAAATAGATTAATATTTAATTTTACCAATAATAACACAGACATATCTTACACATGTTTAGCAACTTGAAGTATTGGGTTTCAAGGACAATGAATGGATGAGCATATAAGCAAAATATAATTATTCTTCCTACTAAACAGATTTATAAACTGAGAGCCGACAAAATACTAACAAATAGACATAGACCCATTGGGGGAACTTCTGAAAGACTGGTTTATCCCAGCCTCACAATATTTGTTTTTCTCCTAAAGAAGCTTAATATTTTAGTGACCTTTTCTCAGGATTTATAACCAATTCAAAACTGCTACATACAAAAAGTGGCAATTGAAATCAGTGTATCATATCATATCAACCTAATGACTGACATTCCCAAAGTCGCACCTGGGGCATGGGGCTGGACTGAATAAGACCCTACATCAAATGCCACCAGAAAGAAGCCCTGGAGGAAGTCCGGCCCTCCTCACCCAGCCCACTGACCCGGGGGGTGGGGGGGGTGGGGGGGGAGGGGGCGGGGGAGGGGAAGGAGAACAGGAGCGGATGGGGAAAGGGAAAGTTCAAGGAGTGAAATAAGATGAAGGAAAGAATAGAACTGGTAAAATGAAATTTTCTCCATGAAACACAAGGAGGGGGCTAAAACGATGCAATTGTTTCCGTAAGTTTATTTAATTAATAAAAACTTTGTCCTGCAGAATTTTTTATACATTTAGAAAATGTTAAATTAAGCACATTTTTCCCCTAAGTATCTCATAGCAGACGTTGAATATCTTTGTATCAAGTGAAATTACAAGAGCCAAAATGTGAAAGTAGAATGACAAATGAAAATAAATGTAGAGGTGGAATGAAATCCTGTTATTCGGTTTCACGGTGCAATTGTCAGAGGCCCAGGCCGGCTTTGTTTCTCTGTGACTTTGCCTCCGCTGAGGTTGTCAGCACACCAGGAATTTAGAAGGGTTTGCTTACTGCTTAGATTCCCTCAGGGTAGCTGGAGGAAGGATTTCTCAAATCAAGAAGCTTTATAAACAAAAGCTAAAGTGGATTTAAATATGATTATGTGATAGCCTGAAAATTTGTGGACCTTTAACACTAACTTGTAATTTTATAACATTTTGGCTACAAAACATTTTCATACATATGCATTGTCAATGGGGTGTTTGAACATCATTTCTGAGTTGGAGAAACTGAGGCACAGCACTGCTAATGATTGGCAGAGCTAGGACTCAAAAGTATGTATGTTGATTCCCATTTTTATTTTCATTGACCTTGAATTCACATTCATTAAATTGTGGATCAAATTTAGTTGCTTTTCTTTCTTACTGTCTTTCCTTCTAACTTTAGCCACTTTGGAAGTTCACCAATATTTACCGAACATCTCAATTTTCTGACCGCTAACAGGTAGGAGTTAGCTTGTATTAACGCTTAATTATTTGGAAGCAAAGAAGTGAATTTTGACCTTCAGGAATAATTTAAGGTGCCAAGTATGAAAGCCCAAATCTAGACTTTTTTATTTGTTTGGCATTCTCTTGAAAGGTAGAGGCAAAATTAATATAGCTCTTGGCTATATGAGGTGCCTAGAGGAAGAACTCAATCCAGAAAATAAGATTTGTCTTATTTACGAATGCCATAATCTTTTAAGATTAATATTCACTGGGTGCAGTGTGTCATTTCATGAATGACATAAATTACGTTTGATTGGGCTAAAATGAAATCTCTATCATCCCCAATAAAGCATAAAGATATCAAGATATTTATGTTTTAACCGAAAAAAGTTCAATTCCTCTTTTATAGACATTTCCCATTTATACTAATGATTATATGAATCAGTCTAAGGCATATTAATTTTAACTAGTTAAAACAATTTGAAAATAAATGTATGTATGATCTATGTACAAATGACTTAATAAAAAAATAATAATTCCACAAAATATATGTACTTTGAAACATCATGTTATATATGATAAATACAAATTTATCTGTCAATTTTAAAAATGTATATTTCAATTTCAAAAACAGATAGGCATATGTACTTTTTTGTTTATGAAACCATAACCTAAACTGAGTAGATCGCTCTAACTTTCTCAATGAAAAGATATAAATAAATATAGTTTTCTTCTTTCAAAAAAAGGAAAAAGAAAATATAATGATAAAAAGAAGCTAGAGATATATGTAGGGAAGTCTCTGGAAGGCCTGAGGTGCATTAGGGAAAGATTGTATGTTCAGTTTCAGGCTATCAAGGGGGAAATGCTTCTAAGACACTAATGAGATTTGCAGCACATGCATTAGAAATGCAGGTCCAGTTGAGGGTATAGGCATATACAAGATTGCTTGGGAAGAGAGCAAAATAAGACAAGTTAGCTGAGAACTAAATATGGAGTAACACTGACATTTTAGGAACCATCTGAAGAGGTAGGACATCCTGGTGACGGAGGATGAAAACTTCTCAGAGAGGAAGGCAGAGCCTCAAGAGAGCCTGGGCTCGTGAAGGAATCCCAGGAAAGAGTGTTAAGAGGAGGAAGGTTCAACTCCTCCGGAGACTCCTGAAAAGCCAAGGAAGCAGTGAAGGAAAATTGCCCACTGGCTTAGTGAATCTGACGTTACTGGGGCCACAGAAAGAACAGACTCAGCTGAGCGGAGGGGCAAAACGAGAGGAGATCGCGTTGAAGAGCAGTGGGAAATGAAGAGTATGAGCCAATGTGTATCAGAGCTTTGACTGTGATGAGAGGAAGCTGGTGTTACCTTATGATGCCCAGGGGCAGTTATTTTTTTTGTTTGTTTGTTTTTTCACTTCATTTTTGAAATAGGAGAGTCTGAAACACATTTCGATCTGCATGAAAAGACTAAGTAGAAAGAAAAAACCTGAAAAGATGGAAGAAAAACAATCAATAAATTCTTAATTTTGGGAGAATAAAACAGGGTGGGCATAAAGTTCATATTTTGAATTGTGCACAAACTTATGGCCACCCTATATTTCATTTATTTGAATCCTTATTTGGGGGGATAAAATTGTAATATTTAAGTATGAAATAATACGATGTTCAAAGTATCTGAGACGGATAGAGTAGGTGGAGGATATATTTTGCTAGATAGCAGAATTCTGTGTATCGATGTCTATTACTGCCCAGCCAAAGCTCTTAAAGGTCACACATAGAGAAATCAAGAGTTTAGACAAAGAGTCCAAAACTTTAATGGGAAAGTTTATTGAGAGAGCTTGAATAGAGTGGTTCTTAGAGGAAGTATAGGTTTCCATTGTTTACCAGCATAAGGGGAGAATATGGGTGACAAAGCTCATATTTGTTTGCAGATTCAGGAAAGTTGATGGAGTTTCTATCTAATAAATTCTTTTTTCTTGGTTAGATGACAAGATCAGTTGTCTGCTGAGACTCAGGGTAGAGTAGGAGGGTTAAGGGTTAGAGGGGTTTACGTCCATTGAAATGACTATTTCAGAGAACAGGGGAGCAAGCCAACCAGAGAAATCCATGAGAAAAGCCAGGCAGTTTTGAAGAAATCAGTTCTGTTGAATGACTGAATTACAGAGGAGTCAATTTGTCAGGCAGTGTGAAAATAAACCCAATGCTTCCTATCAGAAAAATTTTGATTACTAAGAAAAGTAGAAGTTAGCAAAAGTTCATGGTCTGGCATCCAAGAAGGAATTTTGGAATTTGACAAGTTTAGCCAAATACAAACAAAAAATAAAACTGGAACATCTAACAAAGTGAAACAGTTTCAAAGTTAAATCATTTTTGCATTACTGCCAAAATAACATGAATGAAAATAATGGTAAGTTCTCAAGTTGCAAGAAAATTCAGAAACAAAGGAAAAATAGCAGTTTCTACCCAGGGGGCAAAAACTCAAATTTATGAAAAAAGGGCTCTTATTTAATAGATATAAAGGAAGATGTACATCCAGTTTTCCTCACAGAGGAAAATTGTAAAGCAGAGAAGGTAAAAGATAAGGGAAAAAAGATATTGATGAAAGTCAAACCCAGAGCCAATTTGAGTACAGTGAAAGGGTAAAGGGGATCCTGCTCACCCTCTCACAAGCATTCAGGGGCCAGAGGGCCACCAAGTTTCTTGGAGGCTTTTCCATCCCCCTCCATAGTGGCAACACAGAAAAGTGGGGAGAACATGCATGATCCTGGAACTTAAAAGAGTCCATGTGGGCCTCCCCTCCAAGGAGAGTGTCACAAGAGGCTGGAGAGCTAGTGTTCTTTCATCTAGATGCTTCCTTCCCCACTTCTTGCCCACCAACTGGCTGGGAAAGCAGTGTGGGCTGAGAACTCGGCAGGTAGTCACCCCCCTCACGACTGTGTGCTACAGGCTGAGGCTTTCATGGAAAGTGGAACCCAGGTCTTCCCTATGGGGGCCTGCAGTGGATCCAGGGTGCCCGATTGAGAGCTCCCTGTCTGACAGAGTATCAGAGAGTCACACTCAAGCATGTCAATCAAGCAGGCTGGACCCTGTGTCCCCCAGACTTAAGCAGGTTGTAGGGACAAAGAGGAGGTATCTGTGAGTTAGGCTCAAATATGGAGGGAACTCACAAGGACAGAATTGACAGGGGAACACTGGTATTCCAGGATGCAGCAAGCTGGGAGGGGATTCATCCGCCCTGCAGGAAAACAGCCCAGTTTGATTGGGGTGGGTCTGTGGCCAGGAAGTACACAGCCCCCGGTGCCATGGCAACCAGGAGTAGCTCATTCAGGCTTTTAGGCTGACAAGGAGCAGTGGTCCCTCCCCCACTCATTCCAGCCAACAGAGCAGTTTATGCCCAGAGGAGTGAGCGGCTGCATCTCCCATTGAGTGCATGACTCAGCTGAGGCTTTTACAGAAAGGGGGACCCACACTTTTCCCTTTCCCTCTAGGGAAAGTGGATCCAGGTTGCCTGACTTAAGAACTTCCCACCTGGCATTCTGCAGAGTGGCATGACAGAAAGTCAGATAAGCAGGCTGGGGGAAGTGTGAAGGCCAGATATCCATATTGTGAATCTCAGATGTCCCATCCCCACAAGCAGACTTTCTGGTTGGGTGAAACTACTCCAGTCCCTCCCTGGCAGCTCTCCCCATAAGTTGGGAGCAGACTTTCACATGCTAAAACAGTTGCCTTGCCAGCTTCGAGGAGCCTAGGGACAAGCTCATTCTATACAACCCCATCAACCCTCACTTCCTCCTGTCTCCTACTGAAGCAGAGAATAAGGAAGCTCCTAAGAGTTACACGGCTCCATACCGAGGGCATTTGAGTGCACCTCTTGACAGAATAGCACCAGTCACAAAAGCAATACTGTACCTTGTTCCTTGCAGCAAATGCCATCTACTCACACAGCACTCATAGGTCAATTTGCACAGCTCTTTACAGAATTTACTGACTTAACCACATAGGGAGGGTGAGGTGCTTTCTTGCTCTCAAGCACCACCTAATTCCTCAGGATTAAACTGGGTGTGCCAATACAATTCACACTGTTAAGAAAGTCACAGAGCTGAGGAAAGAGAAAAGATTTGAAATATCTCCATCCTTTCTCATCAAAGAAAGACGGAGAATCTGCCCACACACATAGCTCACCACTACTATAGCCTATAAACAATCAGAAACTGCAAAAACCTCCCCATGAAGAATTCCATAAGCAAGGCATCCATTCAGAACCTACACTGCCATCAAAGCATCCACAAGCAAAGTCAAGGTTCTTACTCAACATATGTTACAAACACCCCAGTATGAGTGAGGTGGTAACCCCATCTAAACAAAAGAAAATCTAAAATTAAGAAACAACAGCTGCTCCAGATGAGAAGAAATCTGCATAAGAGCTCTGAAAGTATAAAAATTCAGACAAAAAAGTCATACCTGAAATGGAACACCAGCTCTCTAGCAATGGATACTAAACAAAATGAAAATACTGAAATGAAAGGTAATGAATTCCAAATATGGATTATAAGGAAGGTCAATGAAATCCAAGAAAGCATGGGAAGCTAACTCAAAGAAACCAGAAAAACAATCCAGGAAAGGAATGAAAAATTTACTAAAGAGATTGACCTATTAAAGGAAAACCAGATAGATTTCTGGAAATGAAAAAAATTAATCTAATAAAATATAAAACACAGTGAAAAGTTTTAAGAATAGACTGGACCAGGTAGAAAAAAGAATCTCAGAGGGTAAAGAAAACTCTTTCAAATCAAATTAGTTAAAAATAATGAACAAAGAATTAAGAGGAACAAACAAAGCCTATGAAAAATATTGGAATATATAAAAAATGCACAAATACAAGAATTTTAGGCATCCTAGAGGAAGAAGAAAATGCACAAGGGCTGGAAATCCTTTTTGAGTGAATAATTGAGGAAAACTTTCCTGGTGTTGCTAGAGATTATAGACATCCAAGTACAAAAAGCTTAATGAATACCTAGGAGGTTCATCACAAAGAAGTATTCAACAAGATATACACTCATCAAACTGGGCAAAGTCAACATGAAGGAGAACTTCTGTGAGGTGTAAGGCAAAAAATGTCAAGTAACTTTCAAAGGAAAATCCATCTTGAGACCTTACAAACCAGAAGGATTGGGGACCCATCTTCAATCTTCTTAGACTGAAAAACTGCCAGCCTAGAATTTTGTATCCTGCAAAACTAAGTTTCATATCCACTTATTGCACAATAAGATGGGGAAAGGGGTGAGGGAGGGAAGGGGAGGGAGAGGGTGGGGGGAGAGATGATGAAGGGTGAGATCACACTTGTGGTGCATATGTAAAGGGTCAGGAGAAATCTTCTAAATACGGATCAAAATTGTTTTCACATAGTAAATGAGATAATATCATGAATGTTACATTAATCAGGTGGATAAAAATATCTCCGATTGTATGGGAAGCCCGCACACTGTACTCCAAGCCTGAATCATTGTACACAGTTATGACTCAATAAAAAATAATCAAAAATTAAAAAAAAAGAAAAGAAAAGCTAAAAGATTTCTGAAATAGGCATTTACTATACGTCAATTCATTTAAAGAGATGGAGCTTAAGTAGCCTTTTACTTCACCATTGCTGTGAGGTCACACAGATACTTGGATTCCAGACGGGCTCTGATAAAATGCAGTCAGGAGACGTGGGGGCTAGCACATTGGCTGGCACCAAACTGTGTCTAACTTACCCTCATTGCTCTGTGTACTGCCGGGGTTGACATAATGAGACGCAGGCTGAGGTTGATATCTGAAGGTGAGGTCCATAGAGTGAATGGGGAAAGTTCCCAAGGGTATTTTTGTTTCTTGTTGTTCAGGAAAACAACCGCGTGACGGGTTTGTGTCAGGGCCCAGGACTGGCCAGGTCTCTGGCCCGGCTTATCTATTGCCCAGACACGGACCGCTGTGCTATCTTGCTCGGGAACGACTCTCCTTAGGTGCCTGAAGGCTATTCGTCTTAGCTGGGGGAGGGGGAAGAGAGAGAGAGAGAGACACTTCGAGGGAGAGAAGCAATCTTAGTTCTTAGTAAGAAAGCCAATCTTAGCAGTCCTCTTAGAAGGGCCCCGGGCAGGGGGATTCTGAGCAGGAGGAGCAAATGAGTCAGAGTGAGCGAGTCCGTGAAAGAATGAAAACTGAATCCAGACTCCCCTCTCCCGTGGCTACTTACAGACAGGATCTTGTGGCTATTTGCATCACAGGTGTAGAGACTGCCAAGCACTGATGTTCTCCTCTGGCGAGCTCTCCTGTTAAGGAGAGCTGAACCCCCTCCCCATGCCCTTGTCACCAAGGTGTCACAGTACCGAGATGTATCACAGGTGTTTCTTATGGTTACAGAGTGCTCCGAGCTTAACTCTCACCACTCCTTTATATGGTCAGCTACAGGTTTTCCTTTGGAATTCTGTTAAAAAACACGGAGTACTAGAAGAAGAAAAGCAGACAATGGGGAGGAAGTAAGGCAAAAATTGTATAATTGTTAAGGGTTATTCTTAGATATTCTCATGAACCTTTATAAAAGGAGGATGAGGACACAAAAATTACTTCCAAACATGTGTCATATTTCAATAAAGCTCATAAAGTAGATGTACCTTGTTCAGTTTGATGAGTATGCCAACGACTTTTACGATTATCATGTTGGACAATTCTGTGCATGGCAGAAGATGGAAATCTAAAGTGACCATTAAGTACTAGACTGGATATACGTTTCCTTATGCATTTAGCAACACTTTTTTTCTCCCGTTTTAATTGCACTTAAGCATTTTTCTTTGTGCCAGTTTGGTGGTCACTAGAAATAGAGGGCATTATCATTGTCACTGCCAGACTATTTTCTCTCTACTTATTTAATACATTATATTTGGAACATAAAGATCTATTTTTAAGGATTTTAAATGACTGGACGCCCAAAGAAACCACTGTTTTCCCGTGGCAGGACAGCTGTGCAGACTCAGTCACCACGGAAGTGCTGGCGCAGCCCACTGCTCACTCGTAGGCGGCCCTGACAATGGTGCTAATTGTATCAGAGTATTTATACCAGGCTCGGTGTGGATCACGGGGGTGGCACTTGAAATTCAGAATAACATTTAAATGACTCATGCAATGGACTGAAATGACAGTATATGTCAGGGAACAGTGTAAGCAGTTCTAAAATATTTACTTCTTAGTTCCATGTTATGCAAACATCTTGTGATAATATGCATAAACAAATATTTAGCAACTGTGTACTGCAGCTGCAAATCTAATGTGGGTGTGACAGCGTTTAGCTTTGTGTTTCAGATCTTGGTAATTCATTATGCTTGAGATAATCTTACATAGAATTCTATCAAAATAAGCAAACATGTTACGATTTCTCTCTTTTCCTTCACGAATTCTACTTAAATCTGGTACATGATTTACAAACTAAACATTTAAATGGTTATGGTTTTATTATGGTGAATTTAGAATAGATACAAGCATTGCTATTTCTATCTAATGTGGTTTTAGCACTAATTTAATATCTATGAGATTTTATTTAAACACTCTGGATTTTCTTAGATATGAAGGCATTCTCTATCCCAGTATTCTGCCTCAATTGCGTCATAGCCATGTATAAGAGATATGCTATAATCTTTTCAGTCTGTAAAAGATGTGTTTTTTTCCCCTTCCCTCATGATTCACACTAAGGATACTTTATTTAATGGCATTTCATAAATATATTCTCTATCACTGAAAGATGACAGGCATTCAGACAAAGGGGTCTGATTTAAGGATTGTAGGGCCTCAGCAAATACTTGATTATATTTGATGTAATAATGGAGACTTTGCTCACTCAAGGTGAGCAAGGAGTGACCTGCTGTCAGGGTCATTACCAAGAAGAGAACTGGACAGCCAGGACCTTCCCACCGGGAGGGCAGGATAGCACAGGGTCTGTTGGTCTACCTGGTTGTGCTATCACACTAAGCAAAGAGGGAACTTTGAAAAACTCGAGTGATTGCCAATGATTAGAATAAACACCAGGGCATTTTTTCATGCTTACTAGATTTGGGACTGAATTCTTTACAAAATGCTAGTTACATTTAAATACCTTCCTTTTTTTTCACCCATTTTAATTGCTTGTAAGCATTTTTCTTTGCACCGGTTTGGTGGTCACTAGAAATACAGGGCATTATCATTGTCATTTCAACATTGCACTGTTAATTCATAGGGTGTTCTGAACACGAAAAACATTTGATCTATGTTTGTTGAGTTGATTTACACTGTTCAATTGTTGACCCCTTAAGAAAATAAGGACCAGTAACTTACCTAAAGGTGGTCTTAGCAACACAGAGAAGCTACATGGCTTAATTTATCGTGTACTCTGAACCTCAGTGAACTCTGCCTCGTCCCCTTAGGACCAGGGTGTAGGGGAGCTGCACAGCTGGACTCTATAGACAGAGACATGTGGAAGCTGATGGGTCGTGATTATCCTCTGGAAATTGCTATGAAAGTAAAATACACTTTTTACAAAATCATGTAAGATTTGCCGTTGTCGTTTTAGGAAAATGGCACAGAGAAAAAAGCAGAGTTCATCTATAAGCATGGATTTATTTTTCAGTCTCCCATATATTAGCTGTTATATTTGAGCAAGTCGCTTGGACTTTCAATGTTTGCAAAGAGCCTAGCGTGCATTTTACCTAAATATTTTCATGGCTAACATCCTTACCTCCATGTACACTTTGGCCGAAATCATACCAATGAGTCCTACCTTCACCAGACTATTTAAAATAAGTCACCGCACGGCCGTGCTTGCTCACCTGCTCCTCCAGTTGCTTGCTGTACCTGTTAGCATCTTCCCACATGCCCCCTACCCGGCCTGGCATGCCCTGCCACCCTCCTGCTAGCACACTGTTTACTTCTGGAACGTCTTCTCTGCCATCATCTGTCTCCGTCCCTTGAAAATGTGTGTTGTGCAGTGACAGCAAGTTGTATCCTGTTCACAGATGTGCTTAATTGAACCCAGCACAGTGCTGACCCCTAGAGAGTTTATTAGTTTCAAAAAATAAGTTTAATGAAGTCAAGATTACAAAATAACAGAAATTACCCTAAAATTAAAACAATAAAACCATGTCCATTAATATCAGGTAGTAGATAAAGATGACCACTATTATTATTTTTCAGCAGTATTTTATGAGTTCTAGAAATTATAATAGAACAAAAATTTCATTGTATAAATAAAATTACTTTTACAAATATCAAGGACAATCCTTACTGGGAAAGCATGCCAGGGTTTTTTCCCTGGTCCTACTTTTCTCAGTGGTTTTTTGTTCATCTGTTTGTTTGTTTTAAGACAGAGTCTTACTTCATCACACTCAGTAGAGTGCTGCGGTGTCATAGCTCAAAGCAACCTCAAGCACTTGGCTTTAAGAGATTCTCTTGCCTTAGTCTTCTAAGTAGCTGGGACTACAGGTGCCCGCCACAATGCCTGGCTATATTTTTAAAGACAGGGTCTTGCTCTGGCTAAGGCTGGTCATGAGCTCAGGCGAGTCACCTGCCTCGGCCTCACAAATTTGCTAGGATTACAGCCATGAGCCACCACACCCATCCCCACTTTTCTCAGTGTTTTCATTAGGAATTGCTGCTCAATCTGATTGCATGGACTGAGTGGGTTGCTCACACCTGTAATCCCAGAACTCTGGGAGGCCAAGATAAGTGGATTGCCGGAGCTCAGGCGTTCGAGACCTGCCTGAGCAAAGCAAGACTTTGTCTCTACTAAAAATAGAAAACCCAGCTGGGTATCGTTGTGGGCTCCTACAGTCCTAGCTATTGGGGGATGGCTGAGGCAGATTACTTAAGCCCAAGAGTTTGAGGTTGCTGTGAGTTATGACTCCTCGGCACTCTGCCTAGGTCAACTAAGAAAGACTCTGTCTCAAAAAAAAAAAAAAAAACCTGACTGTGTGTCCTTTCAGAATCATTAAGAGAAGGGGAAAATATATATGAGGTCTGACAATTAAGTTCATGAACTTGTCCTAGAAAAAGTGCTACATACCTTGTCTTTGAATATCACTGTGGTCACCTTTGCAGGAATCCCCTTTGGAAGCTATGCACCTAGTGCATTCTTCAGAGCAATTTTTGAACTTATTTTCCTGGCAGACCATCAAAGCTGTCATCGTACAAGGTCTGATAATGAAGTTCATGACTTGCCACCATGTACTCAGGTTGGCAGTACGGTACAAAAAGCTCAGTAGGATGCCTTAAACTTGATCTATCAGGGCCTCACCGTCCTGTTTGTGTCCCCATGTGGCAGTGTCTTGCTGAGTGGCATGTTTCTGTGTGCTGTATGAGGGCAGCGCTGATGGTCATTCTAGAAAAAGAGCCCCAAGTTGCTCTGAAAGGTGGCTAAGGTGCGTTGGTGCATGGCTTCCCCAGGGGAGGACTTCCAAAGTGGCATTCAGCAATGAGGTATGTCGCACCTTTTCTAGGATGAGTTCACAAGCTTAATTGTTGGAACTCGTATATTGACAAAAAATTTATATCTATCTTATATATGTGTGACTTGCTGATGAAATCAACTATATTGATAACAATTTCTGATTGTTATCCAGGCCGGCAGTTGTGACATAAGGCCCACCTGATCATAGCATGGTTTCATTTGTCACTTGTTGGATTCTATATGCTAATAGTATATTATAACACATTATTAGCTTGTATTTTCACATAGAAAGACCGTTTTTTAAAAAATTTTTTCAGTTTGGGCCAAGGCCGGGTTTGACTCTGACAACTCTGGTACATGGGGCTGGTACCCTACTTCTTGAGCCACAGGCGCCACCAAGAAAAGACCATTTTTTAACAATGGTTGCTTTTATTTATCCTGTTTATTTCAGTCTTTTATTATTAATATTTATTTTGATTTAGTTGAATAAAATGAATTGAGGAGATAAATACTTTTCTATCAGAATCACTTCTTCTTTAAGAATTAGATACATATGTAAAACTCAGTTTTACTCCCCTGCTCCTGATGTTTTATTGAAAGTAGAAGTTTTATCAATTGATCAATAGAAAAATTTAATTTAGCCTGCATATTGAGTACTGAGGTATTCACTTGGCAATGTTATAAGAAAACGAAGTAAATCATTCTGTGAATCAATAAGGAAATCATCTTGAAATTAAACAAATGTTGAAATAGTATTTTTATACCTATGTGAACTAGCTAACAACATATTTTACTTGAATTGAAATTTAACTCAGAGAGGGATATGACTCTTCCTATACTTTTATTACATAGAATCTTGTTTTTAATGGGGTTTTTAAAAATGATGGCATTATTTTTAGTCATAGCTTTGAATATTATAGCCAAATTTGATGAATTATTTCAGTGTTATTGCGACACTAAGGTAAATGGACATTTTCCATATTGAAATTCAATGATTTATTATTATTATCATATTCTGAATAGTAGGGTTGGGATTGATTATTATTAAAGCTGAAGTTTAGGGTGGTGCCTGTGGCTCAAAGGAGTAGGGCGCTGGCCCCACATTCCAGAGGTGGTGGGTTCAAACCCAGCCCTGGCCAAAACCTGCAAAAAAAAAAAAAAAGAAAGAAAAGAAAAAAAACCCTGAGGTTTACTGTAGCTGAGAGATAAGCATACCGTCTTCATTGCAATAAATATTTATCAAAATATAAAAATTATTGTGCATTTCTATACTATTTTAGGTTGAAACTTTAGAAATTCTGAAATATTAAAAGTTTAATGGCTCTTATTTCAGATACATTTTTTCTGTGACTTTTAATTTTAAAATGATATAAAATTTAGACTAGAAATGCCATTAGAATTCCAGTTGACTATCTATATCTATCTTTATATCTATATCTATATGTATATTTATGTAGTCTTTTTTTGCTGTTTTTGGCCGGGACCGGATTTGAACCCTCCACCTCCGGTATATGGGGCCAGCGTCCTACTCCTTTGAGCCACAGGCACCACCCTATTTATGTAGACTTTTTATAAATTAAAGTGCAGGAAGATAATGAAATGAGTGAATGCATAAAACACATCCTTAAGATTGCCATATTACCTTTTCTGAGCTATATCCACCATAATCCCGCTCCCCAGTCTTAATGTGACATATTCCTGAATGCTCCAGCCTGGTTTTACATCAGATAGGTGCAGCACTTCAGGTTGAGAGCTGATGTGTCTCAGGCATCCCAAATTCTCTCATCTTTGTTATGTGCCCCCCCATTCCAAATCATATTTGACTTCACACAGTTGATTCGCCCACTCCTTCCAAAGGCGACATGATAAGGTTTTCTTAGATAACAGTTCTATATGCTGTTTTCCAGAGGGATAATTTCTACTGTTACACTGGATTCACCATCCAATCCAACATTCTCAGTTCTTGCAGATATTACAGGCTGTTTTCTCGGTTTAGACATTTCTTTAAGAAGGCCCTTCTGCTGGCCTTAAAAACTGACAGCTGCAGAAAGTGCCAGCTCCCTCAGGCTGCCACCCCCAAGACTCCTCTATAAACCTGAACATGCTATAACGCCACGGCACTCTACCGAGGACGACAAAGTGAGACTCTGTCTCAATTAAAAAAAAAAAAAGGACACGCAAGGAGCTTACACATTAAACGCAGGGAGTTGGACTTACCCCGGTATGAAAGCCTTTAGGCTGAACTTTTATCTCAAAGTGTCACCCAATAATACACGTGATAAGCTCTTACTTTTACCCGAATTCATAAGCCAGGGAATAAAAAAGATCCATGGTGGCCATGTACAGTCACTATTTTAGCATGAATTGTAAAGCATGTTACAATGCTAGGTTAGCCTAGTTATTTTGTAGTAAAGTGACCTATTTCAAAACCAGTCCTTAAAATCATGTCTATAGTCCTGTTCCGCCAGGGTTCAGGACTTTAAGAAAACAATTCCTTGCACTTAACACAGTGCTAGGTGGGACGAGTCTATTGTTGGGTGAAATGCTAGGAGGCCATCATCCTCATTGGTGGGCAGCAATACTAACTTTGCTCTCTCAAGATCTAAATCTTATTTCATTGTCCCCAAACCATGTGAGGCTAGCAACGATGACTCTCACAAGCTAATCTCACCACGTGGGGTAGCTCTGAAGGGGTGTGTGAGTCTGTGTTGTGTGTTTCCTGACGCATCTTAAAAAGCCTCCTTACACCAGTTCCAGTCAACCTCGCTGTGGCTTTCTTGGCTCCCTATACAGACAGAGCAGCAGGGAGCTCAATTCCCCTGGAGAACCTCGTGTGAGGCAGAACGGCCTCCCTGGGGACAAAAAAAAGGTTCTATGACTTTTTCTTCTTAATAGATGAGTGAAACTTAAGCGCATTCAGTTCATGAACTGAATTGTTAGATTTGCAGTGGTTTTAATATTTGATTAAACCCATAAATATCTATTTTTTTATTTTTTAATTCTTTTTTTTTTTTTGTAGAGACAGAGTCTCACTTGATCGCCCTCCGTAGAGTACTGTGGCCTCACACAGCTCACAGCAACCTCCAACTCCTGGGCTTAGCCAATTCTCTTACCTCAGCCTCCCAAGTAGCTGGGACAATAGGCGCCTGCCACAATGCCTGGCTATTCTTTTTGTTGCAGTTTGGCCGGGGCCGGGTTTGAACCCACCACCCTCGGTATATGGGGCTGGCACCATACCGATTGAGCCACAGGCACCGCACCCACAAATATCTATTTTATCTATTTTAATTCCATTATCCTTTTGCATTTTTACTGACTGTCATCATGTATCAGCCTGTGCCCCTTTGATCAGGTACTCAATGAAGGCAGTTCGTGAGAATAACTGAGCTAATACTTGATATGATAAAAATTCACAACATTTCATTTAAATCATAAAATGTGAATGGAAGTGAAAAAGACAACTGGATTTATTGGTGCAGTTCTCTGACTTGGCAGGAAGAATCTACTTATTATTATTCATGATATGGAACATAACCTGACCGTATCAGGCTGATGAAATGGGCGTTTAAAGGATAGGAGAAACCTGATTTTAAAAACGCTATTTCAGTCATGCTCCCGAAAATATTAATAATCCTGTATTCATTAAGAAATGTGTATATGTCAAAGACTTGAAATTGTAATTACATAGAGAGCTACTCATAAGTGACCTTCAGCTTTTGAAAATAACCTTCTCTGTAGGGCGAGATTTTATAATTTTTTAAATTAGATCATAACTGGGGACATTACTGCATTTATGCAGTAAAATGTGCTGATTTTATGTACAATTTGGAAT
>CAUYRH010090464.1:0-18581 GCA_963574655.1 Perodicticus potto
ATCTTCTTTAATACCACCAACAAAAATTTTCTTCACTGTGAGATGGGCACCAGGCTTTACAGAATCCTCTCTAGAAACAGCTCTCTTTGGTTCCACAACACGCCCATCAACCTTGTGGGGTCGAGCACACATTGCTGCATCCACCTCTTCCATACAGGAGTAAGTCACAAAACCAAAGCCCCTGGAGTGTTTTGTTTGGGGATCTCTCGTTACCACACAATCTGTGAGTGTGCCCCATTTCTCAAAATGTTCTCTTAAACTATCATCTGTAGTTTCAAAGCTCAGACCACCAATAAACAGTTTTCTCAACTGCTCTGGTTCCTTTGGATCACGGCCCTCCATTTTGAGACCGGACTTGCCTCTTCCAACTTGAGTTCAATATCCAGGTACCCTTCTTATTGGCCAGTTTGAATCAAGTGCGAGATGCTATTCCAGCCCCTACAGAACCACAATATTTCACAGAACTTGGAAATTTCCCCAGTTAAATTTACAAATTAAATTTATAAATTCCCAAGAGCTGAGTCACCATGGAGAGGACCCTGAAGGTGTATCCTTGTGGTCTCCTTGAGAAGACCTGTTCTCCTAGACCTCATCCTTCTCGGGTATCATCTCTGAGGTAGATTGTCTCAGCTCAGGAGTTGGAGACTGGCCTGAGTGAGAGTGAGACCCCATCTCTAAAAAGAGCCTGGCATTATGGTGAGTCCCTATAGTCCCAGGTACTTGGAAGGCTGAGGCAAGAGGATCACTTGAGCCCAAGAGTTTGAAGTTGCTGTGAGCTGTGACACCACAGCACTCTACCAAGGGTAACAAAGTGTTGGGGTCCCAGCCTGGGGCAGGGTCCACTAAGACCCTTGGAAACTGGCAGCGACCACTGAAGAAATACAGAATTAGAAATGAGGGTAAAGAAAGAGACACGAGACATAGAGTAGAATTAAAAGTGGGAGCTGAGGGGTCCATTAGCCTTTTGTGGGCTTCCGGCAATGGCCCAGAGTGTTTGCTCCATTTTGCTTTTATTGAAATCTATTTGCCCAGAGGGTAAGATAAGGGAGGGAACAAAGATGCCAGCATTTTCTCTGATTGAGCATATCAGCTCCTATTGTTATTATTATTATTAACCTTAAGGGTAGCTTTGAGAAATCTGAAATCTGAGCCTTGTGTTGGGAGAGCCTCCCACTTGAGATCACGCACACAGATTTCTAGGGAGGTGTTAAATTCTGCTAGTTCCCTGTACAGTAAAATGGCACCAGCATTAATCTCCTCTGAGGAATTGGTGAGAGGGAGGAATTTTCCTCCCATCACCACCACAGAGGAACTTCCTCTGAATAAGAGATATAAGCTCTTCTGCCCATATCTGGGCTGGAGCTATTCCCTTGATCTCTGTCTCAGGCAAATGCAAATCTCTGCAATGGGTATCTGCTTTGGCAAATGCAAATCTCTGCAATGGGTCTCTGCTTTACCTGTTTACTAGGCAGGAGATGACCTAGTTAATGTATCTTTCTAGGTCTTGTCATACCCTCTTCTAGGACCATTTTTCCTCAGAATGCTCACAGACGGGGTGTCTGTAAGCTGTATCCTCAATGGCTAGAATTTCAGAAAAGGCAGGAAGCTTGCTAGCAATGGCTAGCTTAAATGTAAACTTGCTGAATTTTCGTTGTTGTGACTCACTCAGAACAAAGAAAATTTTATGAGGGTGCTTTCCTTTGCCACGAATGGGGTCTTTGGTCCCCATTCCCCCAGCAACAAAGCAAGACTCTGTCTAAAAAAAAGAGAGAGAGATGCACCCTGCTCTTTCTCAAAAGGTCCCCACCGGAGTAGTTACTTCAGTAGAAACATTTAAACACTCAATTGAGGATTCCTACTTAGTGGTTCTATCTCTTTTTCAAGGAGACGGCTATGTACAGGATGAATGGGAAATACAGAGGCCACTGTATCATTGTCAACAACCACAAATTTACCTCCCTAAATACCTCCCTACATGACAGACCTGGGACTGACAACGATGCTGGTAAGAAAAGTCAGAAGTAGTTCATCAAATGCAAGTTGGATATTTAAGTTGCTCTGTCTGCTGGCGATCTTAAAATTATTTTTTTTTTTCACATTTTCTCTCTGTAACTTTTATCATCCATATAAATGTAAGGATGATGTCATAAATATTTCTAAGCCTCCTGTATAACTTTAGGGTATCACCAGTCTACTAAAGAGCAACAAGAGTCCCTGACTATTTACACCTCTGTTGTGTGGAGTCAGCATACTGGGTCACACAAGGAAACCTGGCCTTGAGCTCTGGCTCCTCCTTTAGCGAGGTGTGTGGCTGTGGCAGAGTTGTAGGACTTCAGCCTCCATCCTGAAACAGGATGAAACACTGTTACCTGCTGATTCTCAGGACTGTTGCCACAGCACTGAGTATTACAGGAAGGCAGGCTCATTGTAAGATTTTGTTGTTACGAAAGTAAAAATAAGCCAGAACGTTAGACTATTTGCTGTGCAATTTTGTTTTTTTTTTGCAGTGTTTTGGGCAGGGCCAAGTTTGAACCTGCCACCTTCAGTATATGGGGCCGGCACCCTACTCCTTGAGCCACAGGTGCCACCCTGCTGTGCAATTTTTAGGACATTGTTTCGCTTCCTCTTTTATTTTGTTCTGCTGCATTTCATCGCTTCCTCCTCCCCTTCTTTTCTTGCAGAGTGCCTGAAACATGTGTTTGAGTGGCTCGGCTTCACAGTGTACAAGTATGATGATGTGACCAAAGGGCACATGGACCAGGTTCTTCAGGAGCAGAAGCGTCATCCGGGCCATGCTGACGGGGACTGCTTCGTGTTCTGTGTTCTGACCCATGGAAATGTGGGGGCTGTCTACTCTTCCGATGGGGTCCTCATTCCCATTCGGGAGATCACGTCTCACTTCACAGCCCAGCAGTGCCCTGGACTGGCTGAAAAACCTAAGCTCTTTTTCTTCCAGGCCTGCCAAGGTGGAAAGATACAGTCCTCTGTAGCCATTGAAGCAGACGCCTGGAACCCTGAGCCCACACTTCAGGATAGCATTCCTGTCGAGGCAGATTTCCTGCTTGGGCTGGCCACTGTCCCTGGCTACAAGTGCTTTAGGGACGTGGAGAAAGGCAGCTGGTATATTCAATCTCTATGCAATTGTCTGAAGAAGTTGGTCCCAAGGTGAGAGTTCGGAGTTTTTCTGTCCACCTGCCTGTTCATCCATCCATCCATCCATCCATCCCTAACAATCTTTCATAGAGTACCAGCATAGACCTGAAAAGGAAGATATGGAATTAAGAAAGACACAATCCCAGGCTGCATGTTGCTCATAAGCTTGAGCCACAGACTGACAGGGAAAAGCATCCCCAGGTGGTAAATACGTGTCATGAAGCACAGTTGTTATAGAAACACATGGGACAAGTACCTCATCCAGTGTCGGAGGATCAGAAGAGGCTTCTAGCAATGGCAAAGTGATGTTAGGTAGAGAATCAGGTGAAAGACATGCTGGGCAGAGGGAACAGCATGAACAAAGGCACGGAAGGTTTTCATTTGTTCCTGCCTTTCTAATTTATCAGGCACTCATATTTGCCAAGCACCTACCTATGTGCTGGCCTGGGCGTTCTATCTGCCTAACAACTTCCCTTCTGCCACATCCTTGATTTAGGGTCCCTGGAATCGGGCTGTCACTAGACTCTTTTCCCTGCACTTACAAGTTCCTCTTCTCCAGCTCTTCTCCTGGCAGAGGGACTGAGAGGCCACTGACGCCTCCATGAATATGTCTCCCAAATTGCCATCTCTGGTCTACTCATCTGAGAATTCCCAGAGGGCAAAAACCCTGATTCATGTAGCTTTAGCACCTGACACAGTATCTGATATGTTGCTGGGCTTGATAAATATTTGCTGGGCTAATGAATGACTACCTGAGCCAACCTCGCTCACTGCCTGCCAGATATACTACTTTTGTGTTGCCCTTGGATGACGTATTCTGTATGGATCTTCCAGCCTTCTCAAGGAGCATCTGCTCCTAAATTCCCATTTCTAGGAATGGCCACCATGCTGTTCTGGGAATTCAAGACTGCAGTCACTTCAGTCACTTTTCTCTCTTCATTATCACCCCCTCGATCCTCCCACAGCTGTCAAAGGCCAAAGTCTACTTCTTTTTTTTTTTTTTTTTGAGACAGAGTCTTACTATGTCACCCTCAGTAGAGCGCTGTGGCATCACAGTTCACAGCAACCTCAAACTCTTGGGCTTAAGTGATTCTCTAGGGCAAAAACCCTGATTCACGTAGCTTTAGCTGGGACTACAGGTGCCCACCACAACACCCGGTTATGTTTTTGTTGTAGTTGTCATTGTTGTTTTAGCTGGCCCAGGCCAGTTGAGAACCCGCCAGCCCCAGTGTATGCCCCTGGCGGCCTAACCACTGAGTTCCGGGTGCCGAGCCCAGTGTCTGTCTTTAGGAACAAGGCAGAATCTATTGAGGGTCTGCTATGTGCCTATTATACTGGATGCTGAACTAGGGGCTGGGGGAGCAGTGTGGACCAGAAAGACGAAAATCTCTCTGTGGAACTAAGAGTCTGGGGGGCATGACAGATAATACAAAATTTAAAAATCATTACATATATATGTATTTTTTTCTTTTCTTTCTTTCTTTTTTTCTTTTTCTTTCTTTCTTTCTTTTTTTTTTTTTTGAGACAGAGTCTCACTCTATTGCCCTGGGTAGAGTGCCATGGCGTCATAGCTCACAGCAACCTCAAATTCCTGGGCTCAATCATTAACCATTTAAATATTCAACAGTTTGCTAAAAGGAGATAGTATACAAGCCTGACTAACCAATGCCTATTTTTTGCTACTGTAGAAATTTCTTCTTTTTTTTTTTTTAGAGACTCCTGAGCTCCACACACCCTCGCCCTCCACATTCCAGAGTTCTAGGATTACAGGCGTGAGTCACCACGCCCATTCCCAGAGTGCTAAGATCACAGCTCTGAGCTACTGCGCCCAGCCCCATTTTATTTATTTTTTAATTGACATATCATAATTGTACTTGTTTATGGGAGTACAGTTTAATATTTACATATAAATATATATATGTATATCTTGTTTAATGATCAAATCAGGGTAGTTAGTATATACACTACCCCAAGAGTTTTGAGTACCTCCAAAAGCCTCTCTTCTAGCCTGATGCAGTGGCTCATCCCTGTAATCCTAGCACTCTAGGAGGTCGAGGTGGTAGATTGCCTGAACTCAAGAGTTTGAGACCGACCTGAGCAAGAGTGAGATCCTGTGTCTTTTTTTTTTTCTTAATTTTTTTTATTAAGTCATATACACATAGATCATGAATATATTTATGCATATTGGGGTACAATGTGTTGATATTTTTATACAATCTGACGTGCTTACATCAAACCAATCAACATAGCTTTTGCCTCATTTACTTGATTATTGTGTTAAGTCATTTATGTTCTACACTTGACAGATTTGACTTGTACCCTTGCAATGTGCTCCATGGTGTGGTTCCTCCTTTACCCTCCCTCCGTCAAACCTCCTCCGTCCCCTCCCTTCCCACTTCATTTCTCTCCATCCTGGGCTATCGCTGTGTTCTATCTTTCATAAGAAAGTGTGAGTAGATATTAGTTGGTTTCATAGAAGTACTGAGTACATTGGATACTGTTTCTTCCATTCTTGAAATACTTTACTCAGGAGAATATGTTCCAGGTCCCTCCATGAGATCCTGTTTCTAAAACAATCACCAGGCATTGTGACGGGTACCTATAGTCCCAGCTCTTCAGGAGGCTGAGGCAAGAGGATTGTTTGAGCCCAAGAGTTTGAAGTTGCTGAAAGCTGTGATGCCACGGCACTCTACTGAGGGCAAAAAAGTGAAACTCTGTCTCCAAAACAAACAAAGCAAAACCCCCCACAAATCCTCTCTTTTAGTTATTTCATGGTATACAATATCTCATTATTAACTATAGTCACCCACTCTAGAATTCAGGGAGAATGGAATAGGGCTAAGGATAAAACATTTCCATACAATGTACACCAAAAGCCCAGACTTCACCACCATACAGTCTATCCATGTTATAAAACTCCATTTGTAACCCCTAAATCTATTGGGGGAAAAAATAAGAACACCAGAATTAATTCCTCCCATTTAATTGTAACTTTGTACCATTGACCAACCTTTTCCCATCGTCTCTTCCCCCTTCCTCCCAAGTCTTTCATAACCAGTGTTGTACTCTCTGCTTCCATGATATCAACTTTTTTTTTTGAGACAGAGTCTCCCTATGTTGCCTTCGATAGAGTGTCGTGGCATCACAGCTCACAGTAATCTCAAACTCTTGGGCTTAAGTGATTCTTTTGCTATCAACTTTTTTTTTGTTTTAGATTCCACATATGAGTGAGAACATACTGGGTTTTTTAATTTTTCTTTTCTGATGTCTGATTTACTTCACTTGATATTATATCTTCCAGGGTCATCCATGTTGTTGCAAATGACAAGATTTTGTTTATTTTTATGGCTGAATAGTATTCCTTTTTGTATATTCACCACATTATCTTTATCCATTCATCTCTTGTGGGGCATTTAGGTTGATCCTCTATCTTGGCTACTGTAAATAGTGCTGAAATAAACATGGGAGTGCAGCTATCTCTTTGAATACTGATTTTGTTTTCTCTGGATTTATACTCAGTAGTGAGATTGCTGGATTATATATTTAATATTTTGAGGAACCTCCATGCTGTTTTACATAATGCCCGTACTAATGTATAGTCCCTCTACATCCTTGCAAACACTTGTTTTCTTTTGTTTTTTTGATAATAGCCATTCTAACTGGAGTGAGGTGGTTTGTTTTCTTCCAGTAGTTTCATAGTATCAGGTTTTGTGTTTAAGGCTTCAATTCATTTTAAGTTGATTTTTATTTATCGTGAAAGGTAGGTGTCATTCTTCTACATGTGGATATTCAATTTTTCTAGCACCATTTTTTGAAGAAAAAATTGTCTTTTCTCCGATGTATGTTCTTGGATTCTTTGTCAAAAATCGGATAGCTGTAGGGTGGCACCTGTGGCTCAAGGAGTAGGGCGCCAGCCCCATATACTGGAGGTGGTGGGTTCAAACCTTGCCCCAGCTGAAAACTGTAAAAAAAAAAAAAAAAAAAGTCACTTAGCTGTAGATACATGAATTCATTTCTAAGCTACTGTCCCAGACTCAAATGCTACTTCCTCCGTGGAGTTTTTGCTCTTCCTTCCAACCAGAAATGCTTCCTCCTCTGTACTCTCAATGGAACTTTGACCTACTTTTCATATGGACTTGATCACATTCTGCCTTGTATTGTGGACATTGTGTATATGCCGTGCTTGATAAATGTTTTATGTCTGTGCTCTAAGTGTTTTAAGTTCAGGGACTGTGTCATGTTTATCTTTGTATCTCTCTCTAAGCCAATAATAGAGAGGGGATTATTAATGCTACATATTTGTCTATTTGAGACCCTCCCTCCCTCCTTCCCTCCTTCCCTCCCTCCCTCCCTCCCTCCCTCCCTTCCTTCCTTCCTTCCTGGCAGTGGTGTGATTGTCTGTTATCTAGGACCGAGGATGTAGTTTTTGCCTTCTGACTGAGAAAATGTTTCCTCTCTGTCTGCAGACAGGAAGACATCTTATCCATCCTCACCGTTGTCAATGATGACGTGAGTCGACAAGCAGATGCAGGGGGAACAAAGAAGCAGATGCCCCAGCCTGCTTTCACACTAAGGAAGAAACTAGTATTCCCGGTTCCACAGGGAGCAATTCAGTGCTAGAGTTTTCATCGGCTCTCACACTCGAAAGGAACGTGTGCCTTCGACCTGCGGCCTCCCACCCAGCACGAGAATTGGTGCTGGATCGTCAGCTGGTCTCCACCTGACCTTATAGTGATAGGAAACAACATTTTTTGAGACACAGTCAATTCTGTTTTTTCTTTTCCTTTTGACGAGTCTATATGTTAAAAAACTTTTCTTTTCTGAAGACTTGAATTGTCCCCTTGGTTTTGAGTGTATACCCTGATGACAGAATACTTGGCCTTGGCTTATGTATTTGTGAAAAGCAAAGTGGAACCACATGCATTTAAGGTTCCCTTGAGCTCAAAGAACCACTATTCCTGGCCTAGACCAAGCTTGGATGTCCCCTCTCCAGAGCCCCCCTCCCCTCTCTTGGTTATAGTTCTGTGTCCCCTCTGCATGGAGTTGTAGATGGGACGGTGAGGACATACTCCACTCACCTCCCTCTGCTCTCCCCTTCTGCACGTGTAGGAAGCGAAAATTCGGTCCATGCCCAGCCCATTTTCTGTTTTAGTGTAAGCAAAGTGTTCATGCATGGGTTGGGGGCAGGTTTGGCTCCAGGAAGGTGGTGGCTCGGTGTGAAGAGAGACACATTCGGCTGCTCTGGGTGTGGAGGGAGACTTTACAACCTAATGCCAGATTATGTATTGGTCAGAATCTTTCTGGAGCTGGTGACAGGACACCAATTCAAACTCACTAAAGCAAAAAAGGGAAAGTATTGCCTCTTTCCTGTGGAAACCCATGAGTGGGTAGCGCAGGCTTCAATCAGGATGAAATCTCAGAGAAGTGCCTATCTCCTGGTTGGACGTTCCTGGGACTGGCAGCTGTGCTGTGTGGATGACAGTCAACAGCCCCCACCTAGTCACGAATACACTGCTCCTCTGGCCCAGTGGGTGAGGAGAGAGGCTGCCTCAGGGACTGAAGCTGTTTACAAGGATCACTGAGCTCTCTTTGGCCAAAGCGATGTGTAGCTCTGCTTTGAAGGGGTAGCTCTCTATGGAAGTGTTGATACTGTTTTTATGGGTTTAGTGCGGGAGGAGGAGTTTGAGACAGGATTTTGCTCTGTCACCCAGGCTGGAGTGCAGTGGTGTTAGCACAGCTCACAGCAATCTCAGACTCTTGGGTTCAAGTGATCCTCTTGCCTTATCCTCCCAAATAGCTGGGACTACAGTCACATACCATCACACCTGGCTTATTTTTTCTATTTTTAGTACAGATGGTGGCTCTTACTCAAGCTAGTCTTGAGCTCCTGGCCTCAAGTGATCCTCCTGTGTGGACCTCCCAGGGTGCTAGGATCACAGGTGTGAGACACCAGTGCTTAGTCTTGATACTTTTTAAATGGAGGCTTTGGACATTTTTTATGTACTTGAGCTTTTTTTTTTTCTTTCAAGAGAAACTTTTTCTTCCTTTTTTTTTTTAGACTGAATCTCACTTTATTGACCTCAGCAGAGTGCTATGGTGTCATTGCTCACAGCAATCTCAAACTCTTGAGGTCAAGCGATCCTCTTGCCTCAGTCCCCCAAGTAGCTGGGACTACAGGTGCCTGCCACAGTGCCTGGCTACTTTTAGAGATGGGGTCTTGCTCTGGCTCAGGCTAGTCTCAAACTCCTGAGCTCAGGCAACCCACCCACCTCGAGCTCCCAGACTGCTAGGATTACAGGCATGAGCCACTAGGCCCAGCGTGAACTTTTTCATTCTTCTTCTTCTTCTTCTTTTTTTTTTTTTTAAACAGAGTTTCACTATGTCGCCTTGCTGTGGCACAGCAGCAACCTCAAACTCTGGGGCTTAAGCGATCCTCTTGCCTCAGACTCCCAAGTGGCTGGGACTACAGGCACCTGCCACAAAGCCAAGCTATTTGTTGTTGTTGTTGTTGTTGTCATTATTGTTTAGCAGGCCCCGGCTGGGTTCAAACCCACCAGCCCCAGTGCATGTGGCCGGTGCCCTAACCACTGAGCTTTTGGCTCTGAGCCTGAACTTTTTTTTTCTTTTGTAGAGACAGAGTCTCACTTTATTGCCCTCGGTAGAGTGCCTTGGCGTCACACAGCTCACAGCAACCTCCAACTCCTGGGCTTAGGTGATTCCCTTGCCTCAGCCTCCCGAGTAGCTGGGACTATAGGCGCCCATCACAATGCCTGACTATTTTTTTGTTGCAGTTTGGCCGGGGATGGGTTTGAACCCGCCACCCTCAGTATATGGGGCCGGTGCCCTACTCACTGAGCCACAGGTGCTGCCCGAGCCTGAACTTTCTAATTTTTAATTTCAGCAACTTTATTTTGAATCCTTGGAGCTTAGACTTAGGTGGACAATAGAAAGTCTTGTGTCTAAGGTTTCATTTATAGATGAGGACACCGAGGCCCAGGGAAGTAGAGCAAAGCACTCAGGGTCCTGCGGCCAGTCATTGTTTACAGTCCACTGAAGTGAACCGGAAGCCACGGGACATCATGAACGTCTCCTTGAATGTGCAGGTGCTCATAAAAGATGTCAAGGAATGAAGAAAGATAAGTTTCATGGCAGTACTCATAGCTCAGTGGGTAGGGCTCAAGCCACATACACCGCGGCTGGCGGGTTTGAACCCAGTCCGGGCCAGCTAAAAAACAATGACAACTGCAACAACGAAAACGTAGCTGGGGGTTGTGGTGGGCAGCTGTAGTCCCAGCTACTTGGGAGGCTGAGGCAAGAGAATCACTTAAACCTGAGTTTGAGGTTGCTGTGAGCTGTGATGCTGCAGTACTCTACTGAGGGTGACATAGTAAGACTCTGTCTCAAAAAGAAAAGAAGAAGAAGATAAACTGTGTAAAAAAAATTAATGACAAAAAGAAGAAAAAAGAAGAAAAAGTTTCAGATTTGCCTGACTTTATGTGAAAGCTATGAGTATTATTCATAGGAACCCTGTTATAATACTGCTGGGCACTGCCTGGATTAGAATGTAGCTCTACGGAGCAAATAAGTCTAATATGTGTATCAGGATGATCTTCCCAAACCATTGTTTATACAAGTCAAGGCTGATGACTGGTGGCCACAGTCTTTGTCCAGTTGGATACATAAGCCTTTAGCCCTTGAATAGTCCTTCTCTACCCAGGAAGGGTGACAAGGTATAAAGGAAGAGGCAAAAGGTCTGAGAGTCAAAGCCTTGGGTTCCCATTTCATCCCTCAATTCTCCCATTCCATGACACTAAGTCAGGTTAGCTTTTCCAGGCTTTTATTCATAGAGAAAATATTAGCTGTTGGAAAGATGAAGGGCAATGTGTGTATGTGTACCCGTTTAAACCTGATCAAGTACAAGTACGTAGTAGGCCTTTCATGGAGTCTTTTGTCAGTTACCTCAATCGAAACAGCTGAGCTTGAGTTCTTTTGTGCCTAATTCCAGCTGACTTTATTGGCAGCTACTCAACGCTAGCAATACCCTCTGACGTGTGTCCTCTGAGCGAAGGGCTGCTTCTTCCCTCGCTGGTTCTTGGGGCAGCAGCAGAAGGCCAGCCTTGGCTCTGAGTTTAGTTGGAAAAAACACTGTTGATGAAATTCCCTTCTTCAGAAACATTTGAAGTTTAATGGTTAAGTTTTGGGTCTATAGTGTTGTTTTCGTATTTTTATTTTGCTGCAACTCTGTGTATGTGCAAGGTTAAATTCCAGAGTCAAGAAATTTCTTTTTAGAGGTCTCCAGCAAGCACTTTAGGGCTCCCTGCACATTTGCAGTTGTGAGTCGTGGGTATATATAGATACCCGGCATACAATCACCCTTGACAAGGACACATCACATTCGTTCACGTATGTCCTTCAAGATTATGGAAAATATGTTTGTCTGTATTTTAGTGTTCATGTGTATGTGTTAGAGTCCAGGATGAATTAGAGTCCAGTACTACATGGTTTGGTCACAAGTATTTGGAAGTGGCTTCTACCAATGGACACCCAATTTATGAAGAAAAAGATTAAATGAAGTTCCTATATACAGGGTTACTCTATACAATTTAAATAGTCGTAACTATTTTAAATTGCACATGAACTTTATGGCTACCCTGTATTTTGCTTGAAACTACTGGAGAAAGTGTTATACACATGTTATTTACATGTATTGATTAAAAATGCTTACACTGATGGCTCGGCGCCTGTGGCTCAACGGGCTAAGGTGCCAGCCACGTACACCTGAGCTGACGGGTTCAAATCCAGCCCGGGCCCACCAAACAACAATGGTGGTTGCAACCAAAAAATGGCCGGGCGTTGTGGTGGGCGCCTGTAGTCCCAGCTACTTGGGAGGCAGAGGCAGGAGACTCGCTTGAGCCCAGGAATTGGAGGTTGCCGTGAGCTGTGATGCCATAGCACTCTATCCAGGGTGACAGCTTGAGGCTCTGTCTCAAAAAAAAAAAAAAAAAATGCTTACACTGATGAAAATATCTATTTTTCTAGAGCCACAGCAGCTGTTGGCCTCGGCCTCAGGGACTCACAGTGGCGGGCAGGTGTGATATCATCACATTATTTCTCACCAATGCTCAGGTGACGTTAGACATAAGCAGCTGGTATATTGCAGATACTGACCAATCAAAGCAAACACTGGTGTCACATGGTGAGTGCTGCTGGGATAGCACCCCCATCTCCATGATCAAACTCTCACTCTAACCAAGTTAGAAGTTTACTTCATTTGGGGGTGTTTTTGGTGCCATACATGATTTACAAAATATTCAGGTCAAGTACTTTCTGAGTGATCTAGTTAAGTAGTTCTCACCCTAGAATTCTTGGACGCATAGGTGTGTGTGAATTTATTCTTACAGTCTATGACTGCTCCACTTTAATTTTTAAAGGTTTTAATTCTTCCCAGGATTCTTCCCAGGTGATAATCTTTAACAATTCCTAGATATGCATTCTGAGTGCTTTGTATGTGAGCACGGCCTCAGGATTTGGTGCCCACAGAAAGCAATGAACTTTACCTTGAACTTTGTAGTGCAGCATAGGTGAATGTTGGAGGCCAGAGGTCCTCACATTTATTGTTAGGTGCTGGGGATTGATCTGTGTGAAGCTTGCTCCAACCCATCTTCTCATTCCATGACAGACTCCTCCTCCGTCCCTCACCTCTGCTTCATTCTTCTAGCAGACAGAGTGAAGCAGTGGGATCGTGGTTTGGGGAGCTTCAAAGGACCCTAGTGACCCCACAGTCTAGCTCCTGGCGTGTAAAGTGACTTATGGAAGCCTCCCAGCCATTAGTGGAGAATTTGTAATCTTGTGTGCTCCAGACTAACCATCCTGTGTCTCCGAGGCATTTGGTTTCACTTTGGACAGCTCTTCTTGTTTTTTTTCTGTTAGATTTGTCTCCTTAGAACCCATCTGAAACTATTTGTTCCCATTCTGAACTCTGAAGTCCTGCCAAATTGTCCTTGGGTGTGGTATCTACTTTGTATGTGACAAATCATATAACTTTTTTCCTGGTAGAGTCTGGGTTGTGTTGAAAATCTGTAGTTTGCTCTTAAGGATGTGTTAAGAATGTAGCAACACATTTGTTATCTTTGAACAGGAGCTAAATTTTTAATTTTTTAAAAATGGAACCCTTTACAAATTTTTTAAAAAATGAGATACTTTTTTAAAAAGCAGTAGGGGAAATTCCCTACTTAACACATGACTCAGGTTTATACTGCCAAATGAATCATGCCTTATTTATTTATTTATTTTTGAGACAGAATCTCACTTTGTCACCCTCGGTAGAGTGCTAGGGAGTCACAGCTCACAGCAACCTAAAACTCCTTGTTCAAACAGGCCCCTGCCTGAGCCTCCAAAGTAGCTGGAACTCCAGGTGCCTAGCACAATGTTGGGCTGATTTTTCTATTTTTAGTAGAGACCGAGTCTCACTCTTGCCTAGGCTGGTCTTCAACACCTGAGCTGAAATGGTCCTCCCGCCTCAGCCTCCCACAGTGCTAGGATTACAGTTGAGCCACTGCCCAACTCAAACGCAACACACATATACATGTATATTTAAAAATAGATATTTCTTGAAAGAAAGTGCATACACTATGGAACGTATCTCTCATTGGGTCTCATTTTTAATGATTCTGGGAAATACTGGTACAATTCTAGAATGGCAATAACTCTGACCTTTGTGGACTGGATTCTTGTAAATAGCAGGGATTGACTTACTAGTGAATAAAGTGTTTTTTCCATTTTTTTCAAACCTTTGAGTAATAGTCTTGATTTTATCTCATAACCCTCTTTTGATTACATAATCATGTACGCTCGTTGTGGAATATTTGGGATATACAAGAACACAAAAGAAGCCCACATTCGCGCATCA
Organism: Perodicticus potto; assembly: GCA_963574655.1. Taxonomy (NCBI): domain Eukaryota; kingdom Metazoa; phylum Chordata; class Mammalia; order Primates; family Lorisidae; genus Perodicticus; species Perodicticus potto. The sequence goes on from CAUYRH010090464.1 coordinate 14,063, forward strand.
CTCCATTTCGGTCTGGGTTTGCCTGTCCCAGAGCCTCCCACCCCTTTCAGTGAGCTTAGCCTGCACATGACCCAATCGTGTCCCCACTGCACTCTGTTACTGCTAGTATCTGTACTTCCGCCCGCGTCTGGGCCGCTCCCCGACAACCCCTCCAATCCTTCCCTCTGCTGGGAAGCTCCCTGCAGATGCCCGCGCTGCTGGTGCCTCCGGTGGCCCCATCTGCCGTCTTTCCAGCATCAACCCCGCCCCTCTCGCCCTTCTTCCCAGCCTTACGATCATTCAGCTCACTCTTCTTCAGCACTGCCCTCCACACCTGGGCCTTTCCCTCAGTCCTACTCAGGTGACGGATCCCAGCTCCATTCATCCATCCCACGCGTCCAGCTACTCCAAGTCCGTGGCCGCTGTGAAAACACGTCTCCACCACACGCTCCAGTAGGCTCTGAGTGGTTTGTCCCTAGCCGTGACACCCTTTCACCCTCTCAGACCGTTTCACACCTTCTTTTGTCTCCTCGGACCTCTAATGCTGTTCATGGTCTTGTTCTTTTCACTAAGGGGAGTGACCAGAAGACATTGTCACACACCACTGCCGAGCCTGTCGTCTTTCCTCTGTCCGGACTTTGCTTGCGGCTCGTTCTCGGTGAGTGAGCCTGCCCCAGTCTCCAAAGCCAAGCCCTCCTCTGAGCCAGGGGCCACCCGTGCTGCTTGCTCAAAGGCTCCCTCCTGCAGCGCCCTTTCCCCGGCTAAATAGTCCTCTCCCTCCCAGACTTTTCCCTCCGCGCATAAAATGTGCTGCAACTTTTCTCTTAACAACAAGACAAAAACAAAAGAGGACCCTCCAATGCCTGTTTTCCATGGGGTGCTCAGAGCAGAGCCGGAGAGGAGGATTCTGATGCAGGTGATTTGTTCAGGACAGGGAAGGGGGCAAGGTCCTGTGCGTGTTTTCTGAGCAGGGCCTGGTTGAAGGCCCGTGGAGCTAAAATCACATCCGTCGGACTCAACTAGAGGCAAAGGAGCTGGGAATTCCTGCTCCTTCATCCCCTGTCCTTGATCACAACTGCTGGGCTGGGGCACCTCCAGGCACTTCTGTGGTCTGCGGGCAGCACCTCACATATCCTCCCCACACACATGTAAGATTCGCTTCTCAAAGCAAAAACTTCCACGGTGGGGGGGGGAAAGAGAAGGAGGAGAGGAGGTTTGACAGCAGCCCTGTATCCCTCTGGACCCCACAGCACAGCTCATCTTCTCACTCACACCTATCCTCAGGCCCCTCCCAACATGTGCTGCGTCTCAGGCAAGAGGAAAACTGGAGCCTGTAAACCATACCTACCAATGTAAATATCCAGTGAATAGTAAATAGATGCGGTAATATGTCCTACTGTTCTACTGCCTCTTTGGAATATGTGACAGGCCAGAATACAAGAATTTATAATTTTTGTGGTGCGCAGAGTGTTTGTCCCTGGTCACAACCTGTCCCTTCTTCCCGCCCCTAGCTCCTTCCAGATTACCTGAAGTCCTAACAAATGCATAAGAACATGGAAAAGGTTACACTTAGTCTAATCAGAGTGTCCTCAAGCCCACAAATTTGTGGAAGGATTCTCTTATGTTTCCAACATAAAAGTTTAGAGATATTTCCTGCAACATCCTGCCTGTTTCCTTAATAACCCCCTATGAATCTATTATTTGTGAATTTATTTAAGCAGAATCACTCTTTCAATTATTATTTTATTTTTATTTTTTTAAATTCTTTCTTCAAGATTATTTTAAAACATCAAAAATGAGGTTAGGTATGGGGGCTCACGTCTATAATCCTAACATTCTGGGAGGCCCAGGCAGGTGGACTGCTTAAGCTTTGGACTTGAAGACTAGCCTGAGTAAGAGGAAGACCTCATCTCTACTCAAAATAGAAAAATTAAGACCAGGCTCAGTGACTCATACTTGTAATCCTAGCACTCTGAGGCTGAGGCGGATTGCCTGAACACACGAGTTTGAGACCAGAGTGAGCCAGAGCAAGACCTCATCCCTAAAAATAACTGGGCATTGTGGTGGGCCCCTGTAGTCCCAGCTACTTGGGAGGCTGAGGCAAGAGGATTACTTGAACCCAAGAGTTTGAGGTTGCTCTAAGCTATGATGCCACAGCACTCTACCGAGGGTGACAAAGTGAGACTCTGTCTCAAAAAATAAAAAGTAGAAAAATTAGCCAGGCATTGTGGCTGGTGGCTGTAGTCCCAGTTACTCGGGAAGCTGAGGCAAGAGGATTACTTGATCTCAGGAGTTTGAGGTTGCTGTGAGCTAGGTTGATGCCACAGCACTGTGCAACACAGCACTGGGCAACAGATTGAGACACTGTCTCAAAACAAACAAAACATCAAAAATGACATTAAAAAACTGGCAATGAGCCACAAACTGGGAAATAGTATTTATCTGCAGCATTATGTAACTGACAAAGGAGATACACACACATATATAAAAGGAGATAAAAAGACTACATATAAGATCTCCTATAAATTCATAAAAATTAAGCAATCCAGCTAAATGGATGAAATATATGAATGAGCAATTAAAAGAAAAGTAAATATAAATGAGCAATAAACATAAAAACCTAATCTCCTTGGTAATCAGAGAATTGAAAGAACAAAGCTACAATTAGATATCATTTCATACTCATCACATTAACAACATTTAAAAATCTGTTAGTCCTAAGTATAGGTGAGGATATGGAGCCAAGGGAATTCCACTGTTTGGAGAGATGTAAATTGAGACAATCTCTTTTGAGAACAATTTACAATATCTATCAATGTTGGACCCTTGCACACAGTACGATCTAGCAATTGCAAATTCACTTTGATCAATGTCTCAAAAGAAACTCTTGCACATGCACAGGAGATGTGGAGGAGAGTTTTCAGAGCGGGGAGGGGGAGAGCAATCCAAACAATTTTTTTTTTCTGCAAAAAGCTTTATTTCCCGGCCAACTACGGTGGCTCACGCCTATAATCCTAGCACTTTGGGAGCTGAGGGCGGTGGATTGCTTGAGCTCAGGAGTTTGAGACCAGCCTAAGTAAGAGCAAGACCTTTGTCTCTATTAAAAATAGAAAAACTAAAAAACAAAACAAAACAAAATTAGAAAAACTAGCCAGACATTGTGGCGAGCACCTGTAGTCCCAGATACTTGGGAGGCTGAGGCAAGAGGATCACTTGCACCCAAGAGATTGAGGTTGCTGTGAGCTATGACACCACAGCGCTCTACTGAGGGTGACAAAATGAGACTCTGTCTCAAAAAAAATAAAAAAATAAAAAAGCTTTATTTCCATTTGGTCCAAGGCTTGGGAGAGGACTCCAGGGTGATTAAAAAGCTGCCTAGTGGCTGTAGGGAGAGGCTGAGGCAGAAGCCTTGATACTTTGAGCTGGGCTCCTTAGAGGCTGCTGGGCTCGGTAGGCTCCTGGCTGTGCTTGAGCGTGAGTCTTTTGAAGAGACACTTGCCCGGCCAGTCTGTGGAGGTTGCAGGTGGTTGTCCATCTTGATGAATTTCACTTCTGACTCTCAGGAAGCCACAGGGATGGGGGCGTCTGCGTAGGCAGAACCCAGGGCATGAAGACCCAAAAGAGCCTGGTTCAGGTTCTTCTCCGGGCCATGGCAGCATCCCTTGCATTCAGTGTTGGACCCCATTCATCTTGAGATGGTTTCTGCATATCCTGGAAGAGAGTACAGCTGCCACACTGGTTCTACTCAACCAATTTGTGGAAGAAGTAGTCCTCCCCTTTCAGAGCCACATCATCATGTGGCAATAGTAGCCCAGGAGGCCTGCAGATGTAAACTGATCAGGTGGTCGATGGCTGCCTCCACCTTGGTGGAATAATTCTGACCAATCTGGGAGCTCATGGTTGGTCAGCAATAAGGACCTAACTACAAAAACTAGTGTTAGCTGGCTCCAGAAGTAGTAGATGTCTGTGAAGATGGTCCTGGAGATTGCAAATGGAGAGGAGGTCGGAGAGCTGTTGGAGGCTGGAAGAAAGCAAGTTCCTGGGTCTGTTCCACTCAAATTCTTGTGGCTGAAGCAAGACACAGATCCGTGGGACCACCAACGCCCTGCAACAATCTAAACAACTAAATACCTGTATTCAGCAAAGGGAGCTTAGATAAATGGTAGTATAGTCATATAAAGGAAGACTACCAAATGGTGAAACAAAAGCAACTAGAATTAGTAAGTTGAAGCATATGAAATTGCCACTCTTCTAGACCAGAAAACAACCAGATTATCAGCAATTTCACATGGTTCAAATACATGTATCAGAAACTTAATGCTGAGCAAACAAAATAATACATATAACATGACATGATTTGCACAGTGTTAACAACCCACATGAGTCCTATATTTTGCTTATGAATTCATGTGCATATTGTACAAATATAAAGAACCATGGCAGTGATAAACAGGGCATTTAGTATAGTAGTGGCCTGGGATGGACTTGGAGTTTGGGGACAAAGGGATGAAAAGAGGAGGAAATACAGGGGCTTCAGATG